>PVIA01010322.1:0-52627 GCA_004024845.1 Tonatia bakeri | reverse complement strand
AGTTATTCTTTGGCTATACATGCTGTTTACTGATTCTAAAGAATGTCCGTAAATATCAGTTCTTGTGGTCTGGATGTCTGCTTCCCTGTTAGCTTTACAAACAGTTGTTCGGAAGACAGTGTTGGTTGGGTCCCGTCCAAAGGTTGTTTTGCCAGGTCAAACATTCCAAGGATTTGAGGAACGAGCCATGCTACTCAGTTTCCCCGGACTGGCTGTCCTGTTTCCATTTTGAAATGGCTCCGCTTATTCCATCCTTCCCTAGTACTTAAGAAGCAGAGGTGTGGATTTAGGGGCAGACAGATGATGAATAAAAGCCAACATGAGAACCAACCATTATTCAATTCCAAAAAAGATTGTAGTTCAGGTTAAATGTCTCAGTCTTCCCTTTTTTATTATTAGCATAGGCGTGCTCAATGCTGTGTCCTGGTCATGATTGTTCTTCAGGGCTGTGTTTTTTTTTGTTTATTTTTTCTTTTTACTACCTTATTATTTTTTATTGACTTTATTGGGGTGGCATTAGTTAATAAAATTGTATAGGTTTCAGGTGTACAATTCTGTAGCGATTCAGAATCCAGCTCTCCTGGACGGCTATGAACACACTTAAACACCCGGTGAACTGACTGAAGCATGCAGAACCCAGCTCTCTCGGCCAGCTACGGACACACTTAACACACTGTGAATGGCTTGTTGAATCATTAGAAATAATCATGCATAGAAACAGTTTTCTGTGGGGAAGTAGAGAACAGACTGGCCACTCTCCAAGTTGGTGAGCGCCTGGCTAACCCCCTAGTGGGGAGAGCCCCTTCCTTTGTCCCAGTAGGTTTTTATTGAGAAAGCAGACACAGTTTGTGGATTCACAGTCTGGCAGAAGGGATCAAAGGGAACACATATCTTACAAGGATGCTAACAGAGCTTCTGTTGTGATTCTGGGCAGAGATTGGAGTTTTATCATATGAAAGGACTACAGGTTCCAAAGGTTTCCTGACTGTGCCTTCAAATTCCAAGTTAATAACATCCTCCAGCAAACAGATCTCACAGGATCTTGCATATTCTTTGTCTCAGGCCTGATTACCCCGGGGGTCCACCGTCTCTGGTCTGAGCTGCCCCTTCAGGCTGTTTGCTAAGCCCTGAGAAGGGCTCAAGACAGAGGCAGCAAGGAGAGTTGGATTTCTCACATCTGAGTACAAAGACTCAGGCTAAGAGGGGGTAGGGGTAGGTGCCGATCACCCCTTCCTTTCCACAGCCCCTTCATTTATTTCCACAGTCTCGTGAGTCTTATTCCACAGGCCTAAATGAGACCAGCCCCTGGCTTAGGTTGCTCCTCCCTGAGGAGTCTTACCCGTCATTGGTAACTGATCTGGCATTTAAAGGCCAGGCACAGAACAGGTAGCGTTCATGCCAGGGGAATAAGTTTTGTCTCCTTAGTGGCTCCTGATCTGGAGGTCTCTCACTCAGCCTAAGTCACAGGGGTCACAGATTCCTGAGATCAGGCAGGGCGGCCCTCAACACAATTCTATAATACATCATCTGTATATTGTATTGTGTGCTCACCAGCCCAAGCCAAGTCTCCTTTAATCATTATTTATGCCCCCTGTACCCTTTTCTACCTTACCCACCCCCTTTCCTTCTGGTAATCACAAGACTGTATCTGTGTCTAAGAGATTTCTTTTTTCCTTAATCCCTTCACCCTTTTCACCCAGCCTCCACCCGTCCTCCCCTCTAACAGCTGTCAGTCTGTTCTCTGTATCTATGAGTCTATTTCTATTTTGTTTGTTAGTTTATTTTGTTCATTAAGTTCCACATGTAAGTGAAATCATATGGTTCTTGTCTTTTTCTGACTGGCTTATTTCACTTAGCATAATACTCTACATTTAAATTAGGAAGAAAAGGAAATTAGACTGAGTTGGAAAACAGACCAGGCTGGAGAGTCAGTTTGACTGTGTCCCTCAGAACTAAAAGCAGGAAAGAGAAATTAGCCTCAGTTGCCCTCTCTCTGCATGTCTATTTACTGGGATCTCAAGTGGCACCAAGTTTCACCTCATATAACATCTTCTGCATGGAGGAGCATAAGCATCACCTTTTTTTCTGAACAAATCAGACCTTGTCCACCCATGCTGCCCCAGAACCACTTATCTACTTTCCCTCCCTCAGCAGGACGTGATGCATCTGCTGCTGTAGTCACCATTCTCATTGCTCCTGTGCTTTCTGCATGTACTCAAAAGGTGGGTGATAAAGCAGCCCCTGATCAGGCGGAAGCAGGGGAGGAGTAGCCAGGCTGTGATTATTTCCACATATAGAAACCACGGAGAGAAAAGGGTCTTGGGTTGACTACTGGGGAGCTTTGCTTTAGACTAGGGGGAACATCCTTAAAAGAAAGCTTTGCATTTTGCAACACCTAGATTCCATTGAAAATACTTTAGCCCCGGCTGGTATAGCTCAGTGGATTGATGATGGGCCTGCAAAGCAAAGGGTCACAGGTTTGACTCCCAGTCAGGACACATGCCTGGGTTGTGGGGCAGGTCCCCAGTAGGGGGCATGCAAGAGGCAAACACACATCGATGTTTCTTGCCCTTTCTCCTTCCCTTCCCCTCTCTCTAAAAGTAAAATGAATAAAATCTTAAAAAGAATACTTTATGTGGCTCAGAAACAGTAAATGTTAATTTTTACAGCTTTGTTGGTGTTTAAAGGGAATCATATACACAAAATTGGTAGGCTGATATACATGTATATGTATTTTTATATACAGAAACATTTTATCTGCATATCAATTATATGCCAATATAAATGTTCACACATAAATGTGATTTCCCCCTAACTTTTAATTTAGATTTGAATATATTTATCATCACCAAATGATGGACAGGCAGGGAGTTCGATCAAGATGTTTTTGCAGTTTAAAAATAAAATTCTAGAAAAAGGCTGTTTTTCCTTGATAGAATCCCTTGATTAGACCACCATTTCTGAAATGGTATGGTAAAAATAACAGAGCAAGCTCTGAACCAGTAGTTCTCATCCTGATTTTCTCCTAACCATGCAGGCAAAATGCCCTGCAACAGTGGGTCACCATGAAAAGGTACTCTCAGGGACGGCGCTTGGGGTGGGTACAGTGGTCCTGCTTAAGGAAGCTGAGTAGAATAAGGTAGTAGAAGTGAGGAGAAAGGGGAATATTATAATTTAATTTTATCCCAAAATAATAGTTCCTTTAAAGTCACATAACAATGTGAATGCACTCAGTGCCATTGAGTTGTTCACTTTAAAGTGGTTACAGTGGTAGACTTCTCAATGTGTACTTCACCACACAAAACATGTTGTGCCACTAGGAAAAAGAAGGCTTTATGAAACGTTAATAATATTACTACTGTTATTAATGTTTAGAGGACAATTGTTTGAGAATTAAAGTGATCGTTTGGAGAATAATACATGACCAAATATCCTTAGGGGAAAAGGCATTCAGAGACTACTTCAGAAAGTACTTGGAAATGAGCAGACAACCAAGAAGTTGAAATCCCACGCATATGGAAAGGACATGCCTACAGATAGGTAATAATTAGCTACCTTCAGACCAGAGACTTTAGCATGAGGGAAAATGCTGTGCAGTGTTAATAAATACATAAATATTTATTAATATTGTGTATATGGATTGATAGGCATGCACAAAAATAATTTGTAAATAAGTATGCATATATTAATTTAAGACATTTATTCAGGGCCTACTATTTAGCAGGTGGCGGGCAAAAAGGCAAACAAAGCACCAAAGTTTGCACTCTAGTTGGGAGGAAATGGGAGGAAAGAAAGAGGGCACAAAGTTTGTCAGATGGTGATAACATCATGGATGACAACACATCAGGATGAGGGAGGGGCCCATTCTTTTAGGAAGAACAGTTGGGGAAATCCTTCTTGATAATAGAATGGATTTGAGCAGAGATGTAAAAAAAGGGCTCAAATGATGCAAATATCTGGGAGAAGAGCATTCCTCTGGGAGGAAGCAGCAAAAGTGAATGGCTTGCAGGAGAGCCTACTCATACATTCAAGGACTGGCAGGAGGCCAGGGTGGGCAGGGCATGGACAGGGCTGTGCAGCAGGAGCTGAGGTCAGAGAAATACCTGGCTTCCAGATTATGTTGGGCTGTCAGGCCACTGCTAGGACTTGGCTTTTTCTCTGAGTAGACGGTAATTCATTGGAGAGTGTTGAGTGATGAGTGACCTCATCTGACTTGCCTTTGGAAAGAACTGGGTCTACCCTGTTGAGGGTGGTGAGGCTGAAAGTACGGCTAGTTCACTCCCCACAGAAGCAGCTGTCTTGGTTTAAATGAAGCTGAGGCTGGAGGGATAGAGGTTGTGGGAAGGGGTCAGGTGCTGCGTATATTTTTAAGGAAGTGCCTTAGAGGGCACTCACCTGGAGACAGGTCATCGAGTAGGTGACAGGGACCAAAAAGTTCATCCATAGAAATTGGAGAAAGGGCAGAATGTAGGGCACAGAGCAAGTGGCTTGGTGTGTGGAGATGGAGGAAATGGAAACGCTTTCTTGGTTACTGTGTTTTTCCAGTGAATCAGAAAACAAGGTCATCAGCTAAGTAAACTTGGGGAGAAGTACAGGTTTGAGAAGAATGAAGGAAGGGTAAAAGAATCACTCAGGATAGTAAAAGGGCAAGAACCAAGGATGTGTAGTAAGATTGCCAAGTGAAGTTAGCAGTTGTGGACAGGCATTGGGTTGTAAGCTCACAATTATTGGGTTGTCTGCTCAGGATTACTTATTTCTTTATTTTACTCATAGAGAAGTCTGAGGACCACAGCTCTTGATCATATGAAATCTACCAAATTGGCCCTAAAATCTATACTTGAAAATCTAACTTTTAGAAATTTAACAATTGTCGCAACTCCTTCTGATAAATCATGGCCCAGAATAATCATTTGAAAATCGTTAGTCAGCACTAATGACAACTCCATACAAATTTCGGCTTCAGATAAAAATAAACCATGGGATCTCTGAACATAACTGCTTTTTCTGTCACTAAGACAGCCTTTGGAAAGCTTGTATAAATTCCCAGAAGCTGCGGGCCCCTCCCTTTGCGGGGCGCGGCGGTGTCGAGGAGCGCAGGAGAGGGGGAGGTCAGGTGGCGCCGTTAAGCTGTGGTTTGTCGCCAGAAGGAAAAGGGCGGATCTGGAGGAGCAGTTGTCGATGAGGAGAAGGTACGTATTGCAGCAAAATTCACCATTCATGCCTCTCCTGGAGAATTTAATGGGGTGTTTAATGATGTTCGGTTACCACTTAACAGTGATAATCTTCTCAGGGAAGGAGCAGCCTATGCATTTGCACAGTATAACCTGGGCCAGTTTACTCCAGTAAAAATTGATGGTTATGAAGATCAGGTATTAATAACGGAACACGGTGACGTGGGAAATGGAAAGTTTTTGGATCCAAAAACCAGAATCTGTTTCAAATTTGATCACTTAAGAAAGGAAGCAACAGATCCAAGACCATACGAAGCAGAGAATGCAATTGAATCATGGAGAACTTCAGTAGAAACTGCCCTACGAGCTTACGTAAAAGAACATTATCCAAACGGGGTCTGCACTGTATATGGTAAAAAAATAGATGGACAGCAAACCATTATTTCATGCACATAAAGCCATCAGTTTCCAGCAAAAGATTTTTGGAATGGGCGTTGGAGGTCAGAGTGGAAGTTTATAATCACTCCTTCAACTGCTCAGGTGGTTGGCAATTTTGAAAATTCAGGCCCATTATTATGAAGATGGTAATGTTCCACTAGTGAGTCATAAAGATATACAAGATTCCCTAACAGTGTCTAATGAGGTGCAAACAGCAAAGGAATTTATAAAGATCGTAGAAACTGCAGAAAATGAGTATCAGACTGCCATCAGTGAAAATTCTCAGACAATGTCGGACACTACTTTCAAAGCCTTACGTCGACAGTTGCCAGTTACACACACTAAGATTGATTGGAACAAGATTCTTAGCTACAAGATTGGCAAGGAGATGCAGAACGCGTAAGATGAACATTGCATGATTGGATCATTTTAGTGTCTTTGCATTTTTAAAAAAATCATTGCAAATGTATTCAGAACTGTCAAGCTACCCAGTCAGATGGGCTTTTGCCATTTAAAAATCACTGTAATTAGTTTGGTTAGAACACAAAGCTTAGCTAATCAACCATTATTTTTCATTTCTTTTGTCAAAGAGGATTGAAAATCATTTTAGTTTAAATATCTTTCACTTTCTTTTATGCTTTTCTTAACAGTGAAGAGATGATTCTTCTAGTTTAACATTAAAAGTTTTTGAAGTGTTTCAAAAATATTTTCCTTACCATAACCCTAAAAATTGTTGTCTTTTTGTTTATGAAGTGTGTAATTTTTGATATTTGTCCTGTTCTTTTTAATGGGGTCAATAATGGACATTTCTCATTTAAGGTAGTTGATGGATTTAGCTATATATGCTGCTAAAGAAATTGTCTGCCTTTTTCTGAATCCTCGAGGGAAAGCATTTTCTATATCAATTGTATTTAAAGCTTTCACGAAGGTTATTTAGCTAGCTTAAGTGTTTAACTAAACTTTTTTAAACAAGGCCAAGGTCTAATACAGTTTTGAGATCCTGGAATTAAATGAAAAAACATTTGAGAAGTGCTTTTAATGCTTTTTTCTTGTGACAGTTATGCAAATTAGCTTGAATTCCATATGTTCCTGAGTTATTTTTATCATAAAGCCACAAATGTATTATAACAAGGCAAATTGTAATATAGATAATCCTAAACTCATGATTATGTCTCAGCTGATTTTTTTTTCTTGGATTGAAAAGTACTGAAATTCAGTGTGACATTAAAATGAAAATTTTCATATTTACTTGAGCAGAAACCACTTACCAATGAGTCATATATTATTTTAAAATACTTTCTTTAAATATTGTGATTCTTAACTGGTTATAATCTAGAAAAACTGGGAATACATAAATGTGCAGTTACAGTCTCAATTTATTCCTTCTTTCTGGGCATCATGTGCATGTTTGTAATATTTTTAAAAATACATTTACTGATGCTACAGGAATTTCAAGCCTGTTTTGAATGTTAGTATTTACTATAGGGAGTGGGGTGGGTTATAGTGTCATCGAATGAGTATTGCTCATTATACTCTAGTGGAATTCTTTCCTCACATACTCCTGCAGATGTCTGGGCCTGAAAATGTTTTTTTTTAAAGCACCACTTTTATTATGTACAATAAAATATTTCATTACCTTGAATTGTATAGATTTTTAAAAATTTCTCAATGAAAGCATGTTATTTAATTTCTTTTTAAAAATCACTGTTGGGCTTTGAATGCATTGAAAATATAATATGAAATTATGAAAATTAAAAAAAAAATTCCTGGAAGCTCTCACCCTCCTTTGGGACCACAACTTGCCTGGAGTACCTTTGTCAGCATATTTGCCACTGAATCCTCCAAAGTGTCCAATGTAATGTATAATTATGAATTGTCACATTATTACTGAATGCATGAGATTTAGCATGACTATTAGGTTCCTGTGTATCAGCTAAGAATAACTGCGGTTGACCAATCTCAGGCACACAACTTTTCTCTCATTACTAAAATTAATCTTACCTCAAGCCCCATTTCTGCTGATAGCAAATATGTGACCTAATCATTTCTAATTAGATTGAATCACTTCAGAGATTTCCCGATGTGTTCAGAGAACCATCTCTCCTTGTCTCCCTGGAGGTCTGGCTGCATGAAGGAGAGATGTAAGGGGAGGAACTTCAGGCATCCATGGGAGGGGCCATCAGATCCTCGGTAGTTCTCCGCCCTCTCCAGCCTCTGCTGAGATGTAACTGTCAAGTCTTTGGTTGGCAACATCTGTTGTGCTATAGAAGCTAGAGTTCTGGTGTAGACTCCAGCCAGCAACATCCAGGTCACTCTGTCCTCTCCTCATGGCCCAATAGCCCCTTCTCATCCATCATTCCTCTTTCTGCCACTTCTGCAATTTCTGCCCTCCTGGAGGCATGATGACCCTTGGAAAGGCTCCTTGTCCCTCTGGGTGCAGAAAGGGAGACTCAGATTAGCATGTGCTCTTTTTGCTGACAAAACTTGATGCCATTTCTGTCATTCAGCTGCTGCTGCATTTTGTTGAAGTAGATGGCTTGTGTGAGGGCATACTCTTACATTCAAGGTCTAGCAAGATGCCAGGGCAGGCAGGGTATGGAGAGGGCTGTGCATCAGGAGCTGAGGTCAGAGAAGTACCCAGAAAGCCTGCTGCCTCCCCAGCTTGTGTTAGGATATAACGGGCCCCTTCTCACGCCTCTGCTGAGTTGGGGTACAGCACAAGTTGCAGTAAACTACATCTTCTACATTCCTCATCGCTGGACTAACTTGGCTTCCTTGGAAGTAGAAACACTAGCTATTAATCAAGGAATCTCCCCAGCTTTTTTGCTATTGGCATGAACTTGGTGCATCTAATCCTTACCTTTTTAGATCTGAATAGATCCCCTGTCCCACCGCCAAAAGAACAGACACTTTTTCTTGAATTCCTTGGCTTTCCAACCTGTTCTCTCTGGCATAGATTTCAAGAGTCTATTTTAGAAATTAGGAGCCAAAAATCTGCCTTTTGTCCTCCATGATCTGTCTAATCTTCAGCCCCATAGTCTAATTTTAGTGGTGGACGGGCCACTTTTGAGTAAAAAGAAATCACTGTAAATTTAAACTAAATATTATCTTATACCTGCCTCTGTAAAAAGGAAAACTGTAATTTCAGGGTCCTTAAGGGGACGAGAGTCAATGGAGCAAAGAGGTTCGGAAGGCCATCTGGGGAGAGGACAAAGGTTGGAACACTGGTATTGCAAATATCTTTAATTATAAAGAGACCTCCCTAATAAAACATAAAAATAAGCATATAGCACATACTACATACATATCGATCTGATTTAAAAAATAAACACAAAGCTACCTTGAACTAGTGGAAGGGCCTATTCTCTACATATGGCAATAACTTCCTTCTTTTTATTGCATTTTTTCCATTACCATTTATCCCCCTTATACCCTCATCCACCTAATCCCATGCCCCTTCCCCTGCAATCACTATATTGTTGTCTATGTTCATGAGTCCTTTGTCTTTTTTTCTTCCCTCCCAGAGCTGTCAGCCTGCTCTTTATGAGTCTGTCTCTATTTTACTTGTTAGTCCAGTTTGTTCATTAAATCCCATGTATGAATGGAATCATAGGGTATTTGTCTTTCTTTGACTGGCTTATTTCACTTAGCATAATATTCTCCAGGTCCATCCATGTATATTAAATTTGTATCCTGCTACTTTACTGAAATCATTTTTCAGCTCTAGCAGTTTCTTGGTGGAATCCTTGGGGTTCTCTATGTATAGTGTCATGTAATCTGCAAATAATGACAGTTTTATATCTTCCTTCCCAGTTTGGATGCCTTTTATTTCTTTTTCTTGTCTGAGTACTGTGGCTAAAACTTCCAATACTATGTTGAATAAGGGAGGTGAAAACAGACATCCCTGTCTTCTTCCCAGTCTTAAAGAGAATACCTGTAGTTTTTGACCATTGCACATGAGGCTGGCAGTGGGTTTGTCATATATGGCCTTATTAGGTTTAGGTATGTTCCTTCTATTCCCACTTTGCTCAGAGTATTTATCATAAATGGGTGCTGGATTTTATCAAATGCTTTTTCTGCATATATTGATATGATCATGTGATTTTTATTCTTCATTTTTTCTTGTGGTAAATCACATTTACTGATTTGTGAATGTTGCACCAACCTTGCACTCCTGGAATAAATCCCACTTGATCATGGTGTATGGTCTTTTTGATGCATTGATGTATTCACTTTGCTGATATTTGTTGAGGATTTTAGTATCTATGTTTATCAGGGATATTGGCATATAATTTTCTTTTTTGTAGTATATTTATTTGGAATTAGGATAATTTAGGTCTCATAAAATGAGTTTGGGAGTCTTCCCTCCTCTTGAATTTTATGAAATATGAAAGAAGAAAAGGCATTATTTCTCAGAATATTTGGTAAAATTGCCCCGTGAAGCTATCTGGTCCAGGGCTTTTGTTTGTTGGAGATTTCTGTGTATGCTTCGATTTGACTCAGTATAATCTGTTTAGATTTGCTGATTCTTCCTGATTTAGTTTTGGAGGACTGTGTGTGTCTAAGAATTTAGTCATTTCATCCAGTTTGTCCAATTCCTTGGCGTATAGTTGTTTGTAATGTTTTCTTACAGTGCTTTGTATTTCTTTGCTGTCAGATGTTATTTTTCCTCTTTCATTTCTCATTTTATTTATTTGGGTCTTCTCTCTTTTTTTCTTGATAAGTCTGTTAAAGGTTTGTTCATTTTGTTTATCTTTTCAAAGAACCAGCTCTTGCATTCATTGATCTTTCATATTTTTTTAGTCTCTATTACATGTATTTCTTCTCTGATCTTTACCTTTGCTTCCTTCTACTCACTTTGAGCTTTGTTTGTGGTTCTTTTTTATGTTCCTTTAAATGTAAAGTTAGATAATTTATTTGAAATTTTTCTTGTTTCTTGAGATAGTCCTGTAATGCTATGACTTTCCCTCTTAGTATTGCTTTCCCATTGTCCCACAGATTTTGGGTTGTTGTGTTCTCATTTTCATTTGTTTCAAGGTGTCTTTTGGTTTCTTCCTTGTACTCATAATTGACCCATTCATTGTTTAACATCATGTTATTTAGCTTCTATGTCTTTGTATATTTTTTAGTTTTTTTTCCTGTGATTGATATATAATTTCATAGCCTTAAGGTCAAAGAACATGCTTGATATGTTTTCAGTCTTTTTAAATTTATGAAGACTTGCTTGGTGTCTATCCTAGAGAACATTCTATGTGCACTTGAGCCAGCTTCTGTACAGTTAGTGTTCAGTTGGTTGTTCAGGATGATTTTTCTATTATTTAATTATAATTCCAGTTTGGTCCTGGGAGAAAGCAGTGTAGCTTCCATTTACTCTTCTACCATCTTAGATCCCCAGCTTTCTTCTTTTTTAAAGCAATATTTAAGCCAGTGAATGGGCAATCACTCACTGCAACTCTGGCCAATCTGTACAGATTTATTATTTATTTTATTTTATTTATTTTATTTTTAATATACTTTATTGATTATGCCATTACAGTTGTCCCATTTCCCCCCCTTCATTCCCCTCCACCTTGCACACCCTCTCCCACCCCCTTTAGTTCATGTCCATGTGTCATAAGTTCTTTAGCTTCTACATTTCCCATACTATTCTTACCCTCCCCCTGTCTATTTTCTACTTAGCATCTATACTACTTATTCTCTGTACATTTTTCCCCTCTCTCCTCCTTCCATTCCCCTGTTGCTAACCCTCCATGTGATCTCCATTTCAGTGGTTCTGTTCCTGTTCTAGTTGTTTGCTTAGTTTCTTCTTGTTTTTGTTTTAGGTGTGGTTGTTAATAATTGTGAGTTTGCTGTCACTTTACTATACATGTTTCTTATCTTTTTCTTGGATAAGTCCCTTTAACATTTCATAAAATAAGGGTTTGGTGATGATGAACTCCTTTAACTTGACCTTATCTGAGAAGCACTTTATCTGCCCTTCCATTCTAAATGAAAGCTTTGCTGGATAGAGCAATCTTGGGTATAGGCCCTTGCCTTTCATGACTTGGAGTACTTCTTTCCAGCCCCTTCTGGCCTGCAAGGTCTCTTTTGGGAAATCAGCTGACAGTCTGATGGGAATTCCTTTTTAGGTAACTGTCTCCTTATCTCTTGCTGCTTCTAGGATTCTCTCCTTCATTTTTACTTTGGCTAATGTAATTATGATGTGCCTTGGTGTGTTCCTCCTTGGGTCCAACTTCTTTGGGACTCTCTGAGCTTCCTGGACTTCCTGGAAGTCTATTTCTTTTGCCAGATTGGTGAAGTTCTCCTTTATTATTTGTTCAGAAAAGTTTCCACTTGTTGCTCTTCCTCTTCCCTTTCTGGTACCCCTATAATACAGATGTTGGATCATTTAAATATGTCCTGGAGGTTCCTAAGCTTCTCCTCATTTTTTTTTGAGTTATTGTTTCTTCATTCTTTTCTTTTTGATTGTTTCTTCTTCCTTCTGGTCCATTCCATTGATTTGAGTCCCAGTTTTCTTTCCATCACTATTGGTTCCCTGTGTATTTTTCTTAATTTCACTTATTGTAGCCTTCATTTTTTCATCTAATTTATGACCAAAGTCAACCAATTCTGTGAACATCCTGATTACCAGTGCTTTGAACTGTGCATCTGATAGGTTGGTTATCTCTTGGTCACTTAGTTGTATTTGCTGTGGAGCTTTGATCTGTTCTTCCATTTGAGCCTTTTTTTTTTTTTCTTAGCACGCTTGTTAAGTATGAAGGTCGGAGCCTTAGATGTTCACCAGGGCTGGGCAACCCAGTTGCTGGGTAGTGACGCTGTATGTGGGGGCGGGGTCTCAGAGGGAACAATGGCGCTTGCTCTGCTTTCTGTTGGATGTCAGTCCCTTCTGCCACTTCCCCCAAGCAAACTGGGCCTTTCTGGTGCTAATTCCCATGTGGGTGGGCTTGTGCACATTCTAGGACCCTGTGGGTCTCTCCAATGAACTCTCCTGTGAGGCTGGGAGTATCTCCCTGCGCCTGAACCTCCACAGGTGTTTTCAATTGGTGTTTTGAGGCTCTATTTCCTGGCTCTGGTACTGTGGGTTGTGTGGTCTGTATTGCTCCCCAATTTCACCTGGTTTATCTGCACATGAATGTGGGACCACCCAGTCAGCCAGCAGCCTTGCGCATAGTGCCTTGCTTCACAATCGCCACCTCACCAGGTCTGCCTATTGCCAGCTGCCACTTACACGCCCAGGGTCTGCCCGCTGCGGTCTTATGCACCCGGGATGCCTTACGCTCCTGGTGCCACTGCTTTAGGTGCCTCGACTCCTCTCTGCCTGGCTGCCCAACTCTGCCTTTCCTACCGGTCTGGATGAATATGACTAGTTTAACTACATAGTTGTCTGACTTCCATACAGTTCAATTTTCTGTCAGTTCTGGTTGTTACTTTGTTTCTAAATTGTTGTCCTTATTTTGGTTGTGTGAGGAGGCACAGTGTGTCTACCTATACCTTCATCTTGGCTGGAAGTTCTATTTTATTTTTAATTGTGGTGAAATGAAGATAATATAAAAATTTACCATTTTATACATTGTAAGTGTAACTTTCAGTAGTTATAACTATATTCACAGCATGATACAACCAATTTTCAGAACTTTTTCATCTTGCAAAACTGAAATTATACCTATTAAACAACTCCCCACTCCTCCTTTCAACTACCATTCTACTTTCTGTCTTCATGAACTTGATGACTGTAGATACTGTATATAAGTGGAATAATATGGTGCTTGTTTTTTTGTGACTGGCTTGTTCCACTTAGCATGTCCTCAAAGTTTACCACTGTTGGAGCATGTATCCAATTTTTCTTCTTTATGTCCTTAAAGTTTACCACTGTTGGAGCATGTATCCAATTTTTCTTCTTTATGTCCTCAAAGTTTACCACTGTTGGAGCATGTATCCAATTTTTCTTCTTTAAATGGTTGAATAATATTTCCTTATATGTATATACTACATTTGTTTATTCATCCATTGATAGACATTTGTGCTGCTTCCACTTTTGGCTATTATGAATAGTGCTTCTATGAACATGGGTGTGCAAATACTTAAGATTTTGCTTTCAATTCTTTTGGATATACATCTAGAAGTACTATCACTGGATCATATGGTAATTCCATTTTTAATATTTTGAAGAATGGTCATACTGTTTTCCACAGTGTCTGTGCCATTTTATAGTCCCACCAATAATTTCATTTTCATCTTCACCAACACTTGCTATTTGCTGCTTTTTCTTTGATAGCAGCTTCTAATGTGTATGAAATGATAGCTTATTGCGGCTTTGAATCGGACTTCCCTGAATAGTGATGTTGGTTGTCTTTTCATATGCTTGTTGGTCATTTGTATATATATATTTTAGAGAAGTGTCTGCTCAAGTCCTTTGCCCATTTTTTAATTGGGTTTTAATTGTTTTTTTTTGTTTGTTTGTTTTCATTTGTATGGGTTCTTTATATAGTCTAGGTATAAATCCCTTATCAAGATATATGGTTTGCAGATATTTTCTAAAAATCTGAAGGTTGCCTTGTCATTCTATTAATTTGCCTTTTGGTGTACAAAGGTGTTAAATTTTGATGTACAATAATTTATACATTTTTATTTTATTGACTTTTTTTTGGTGACAGATCCAAGAAATCATTGCTAAATTCAATGCAAAGAACCTTTTCCCTATGTTTTCTTTTAAGAGTTTTAAAGATTCATATCATCAAGCCATTTTAATTTAATTTTTGTATAGCATATAAGGTAAGGGTCCAGTTTCATTCTTTAGCATATGGATTATCCAGTTTGAATATGTAAATGCAATAGCTTTTTAGTAAATTCATTAATACTGGATGAACTTGTATATCCATCACCACATGCAGTTTTAGAATATTTTTATCACCTCAAAAAGAAACTCTGGACCCCTTAGCTATTACCCTCTACCTATAAAACATCTACCTTACCCTTATTCAGCCATTAATATACACTTTGTCTCTATGGATTCTGGACATTTCTTACAAGTGGAATCATATAATCTGTGGTCCCTTGTGACTGCCTTCTTTTACTGTCCATAATGTTTTGAAGTTTTATTCACAATGTGGCATGTATTACTATTTCATTCCTTTTTATGGCTGAATAATATTCCATTCTATGAATATACCACATTTATTTATCCATTCATTTGTTGATTGACATTTTGATTGTTTCCACTTTTGGCTATTATGAATACAAGGTTTTACATGGAAAAATGTTTTCATTCTTTATAGGAATAGATTTGTTGGATCATATGGTAACTTAATTCTTCTGTGGATTTTGAATATTAGAGAACTGACTTGCAAGAAAATAGAGAACAATCTACTGATAAAGCATGGTTAAGAAAATATTGTAACTGTTGGTCAACAATGCCTGAGATTGAGTAAGGTGCCACAATGATTAGTCACAAATTATTTAAAACAACCACCCAGTAGTACTAGTTTATTATGTTCACGTTCCCAAGACATGATATGACATAAAGAGGCTAGGCTAGAGATGATGTAATATGGAAATTTCAGAGAGAGAGAGAAACTAAATAACTGATGTAAGGAATCTTATAATACAAATGAGGAAAGTGAATGAAAAGAAATGGCCCCTTACCAGTACTTCGATTCTCTTTAGAGTAGGGTATGGTAAACTCTTCAACCTTGGAGGTATTCCAGTTGGCAGAAGGAAAAGGAACATTGCTTGATTCACAGACTCAAATGCCCATAGCAAGGCAGAAGGTAGAATAGGAATGAGGAAGTCCTGAGACACTGCATCTGTCATCAGTCAGCATCTTGATTTCTGAGAATTGCTTTGTGATACTGGGCAAGGAACCATGCTTGCATTCCAGAGTTTCAGTTGCACCTTTGTCTCATTAATAAATTAGCATTGCAGTTTCCTTCCCAAGTGGGCAATCAAGTAGGATTGTGGGAAATTGCATGTGCAGAAGCTTAAGTAAAAACCCTATAAAGCCTGTAACCCTTCAATAGAGAGGGGTCATTCTCTGGTCAGAAATGGCCCACTCCCGTATCTTGGGCTTAATAAATCTCACGTGCTTTTCTTCTTTGCTTATCTTTGTGCAGTCCATTCAATTCTTTGTGACCACCAAGAATCTGAATCCCATCTCCATCTATAACAATTTGGTGAACCAGACAAGAGGTCCTCATTGGAAATGGCAAAGCAGTAAGATAACTCCTCACTGACCCAGTGGTTGGAGGAGATTTTTGTTCTGTCTCCTTTCTGTTCTATTTTCTGATACCTTGAGATACCCTGGCTTCTTGAAGACAGTTCTCCACTTTTGTGCAGGCATGGGTTTGGCAGTTAAGAGCCAAAATGGTGCTCACTGCTTAAAAGACACCCATGTGAGGATTACCTGTTTGTGGATCAGGGAAAGGAGACACTAGGTCACCTGCCAGGCACAAGACAATATCCACACAATGAGGTACACTGTAAAACATAACATCATTCCCTTCCATGTGGCTCTCCATTTAAGACTATTGTAACTCTTGGAAAGGGTTGCTGGGTGCACCTCCTTTCTTCACTATGTCCTTTTGTACTGTCAGCCTCATTTGCAAACCAACCACGTTCCTCCTAAAACGTGTTTCACCTGATGCATTTTGGCCTCTCTACTTGCACCTCTTCCCTGTCTGTCTTTTTTACAACCACAATGCTTGCTGCATTTGCTCTGGTGCTGAATGTAGGTTGAGGCCAGTGGACCCTTGCAATCAGTACTACCCTAGAGCAGATGAGGTGGGTTTTTAAAATACTAGAATGCTTCTGCCCCCTCTACACCCACAAAGAGCAGAGGAAAATACTTTGAGTTTATCAATATCCCCTTCTGTGACTTTACAGAGAGAGGCATATACCTCTCCTCCTTAAACATCTTTTATGTTTTAATCCTGTAGATTCTTGGGACAGGAGAGACCCTGGCCCACATAATTGGAGGATTCTTATCTCATACTCAGGAGTAGTCTGTCTGGATTCAGCAGTTTTTATTTTGCTCTCCAGTCTTTTCAAGAAATGTTTCAAATGACTGGTACAGTTTCCTCCCTATAACTTGTTGCAGGAGTCCAACTTACCTGAGCTCTTTGTGAGACAGGCCATGTCCAATTTAACTGAAGCCTCTAAATTAGATACCAGGAAAGATAGTAAAATTTGTCTATGGCAACTGTAGTTTTCTGCCCTCCAGCACACCCAAGCCTTTGTATTGCCAGAGACATTTGATAGTGTAGAATGGTGGGATAATGGAGGATGCTCTATACCCACTAGAGTACTCCTTAGGCAAATGAAGGGGGAAACCTTTAGGGAGCAAGGGAATTCCACTCTCTTTTTCTTTTCCCTAGGTAAACCTCAGACAAGATGGGTAATATACCCTCTATCCCCTCAGGATCCCCATTGGGATGTATTCTTAGAAATCTGGAAAAACTTGACCCTGAAAATCTCAAGAAAAAGAGGTTAACTTTCTTTTGAAATACAGCTTAGCCTCAGTATAAACTAGAAGATGTGGAAGTCTGGCCTGAAAATGGAAGCAACAACCATAACATATTCCAGTTAGACCTGTTTTGTAAAAGGTTAGGCAAATGGTCAGAGGTCCCCTATGTTCAAGACTTCATGGCTCTATGTTGCAGTCCAGCCCTTTGTCTCAGGCCAAGGGAGGCAGCCTTGCTAGGGGTCAACAACAACCCCCTTCTAAGTTCCCCATCTGTTTCTCAGGAGGAACCAAGTAGGCCCCAAAGTCCTAACACCTCTGCTCCCACCTCAGAGGAATTAGCCTCTCTTCCACCCTACTCTCAAATATATTCCAAACCACCAGCTGAAAAGAAACCCGCTCCAGTGGAGCACACTCAGAGCAGAACTTCACATCGCCCCACCACCCTTGTCCTCCTGCCCCCGAGGGAAGTAGCAGCTACAGGAACCCTATTCAGGTGCATGCACACTGTTCAATAACAGACCTGCAGCAGCGCAAAAATAAACTAGAAAACTTCTCTGAGGATCCCTCATGCTTCATTAATAACTTCCAAACCTTAATCCTTGCATTTGCTATGTCCTGGAGAGACCTTTATGTAATCCTGACCACCTGTTCCTCTCCACAAAAAAAGCAACAAATTTGGGAAGAGGCCTGGAAATGTGCAGACAAATTACATGCTCAGAACCCCAATGATGTAGGATCTGAAGCTCAGGCAGTCCCAGATCAGGACCCTGAATGGGACTGTAATACAGTGGCAGGGAAAAAAGTAGAAGTACCATGATGCAGTGCTTATTGGCTGGAAAAAAACTGTATAAAAAACAGTGAATTATGATAAAATCAGAGAAATAACACAGGGAAAGAAGGAGAACCCTGCTTTCTTATACAACTGACTAATGGAGGCACTCCAGAAATACATTTATCTAGATACACCCTCTCTGGAGGGCCAAGTATTAATATTAATGGCACAACACTTTATCAGCCAGCCCGCCCCTGATATTCACAGAAAGCTTCAGAAACTACAAATGGGCCCACAAACACCAATGGCCCAGCTGATAGATATTTTCTTCTCAGTCTTTAACAATTGTGATTTGGAGGAAAAAAGTGTGAAAAGCAGGCCAAGTTAATACGGATTGCTCTTAGCAGCACAATTGTCAATGCCCAGCTGCCTCAGGGTAACGCAGGAAAAACACAAAAATGCCAAGGGCGAAAAGATCAAACATACTTTAAGTACAAATGCTCTGGACACTGGGCAAAGGTTTGCACTAGGCCAACCCCAGAGCCGTGTCCCATGTGCAAAGGTACAAATGCTGACCCCTGGCACTGGAAGGTAGAGTGGAAAGGGGTCATCACCCAAGGCCATGGCACTACTTGAGGACTGAGGGTGCCAGTTGGCCCCAGCCGACACTAGCATCTTGGTCTCTACCAAGGCACCTTGGTCTCAAATTAATTGGTAAGAAAATTAATTTTTTTATTAATACTGGGGCTACTTACTCTGTCCTCAATCCTTACACTGGACCTCTCTCCTCTGAATCAATTAATATTATGGGGGTTGAAGGAAAATCTCGAACTTGTTTTTATACACCCCCCTGTAACCTATCAATTTGCAAGCCAAATTTTAAAACAATCTATTCTAATTATTTCACAATGTCCCATCCCATTGCTGGGATGAGAACTTTTGGCCAGATAGGGGGCCATTTTGAAGTTTTAGGAGGTCCCCATTAAGATCTTTAAAATTATGTTAGCCAATGAAAATAAATTAGAAAATGGCACCCCAGAAAAATTTTTACAAAAAGTAGGTCCCCTAGTATGGGATTCTGGAGTTCCTGTAAAAGCCAAAACTTTTCAACCAGATCAAATTCTCTTAAAGCCTGGGACAGCATATTGTTATAGGAAACAATATCCCATCAAGTAGGAGGCCAGAGAAATGTTGCAGCCCATCCCAGAGAAATTTGTAACATGGACTGAGAGTACCCTGTCAATCCCCCTGCAATATTCCAATTCTCCCAATTCTTAAGCCAATAGAAGAGCACGAATTAAGACTAGCTGTTGTCCCCCTATGTCCTCTTGTAGCCAACCCTGACACCATAGTCACCTAAATATGGTACTATACTCAGTTTTAGACTTAAAAAAAATGCCTTCTTTTGCATCCTTGTCCACCCAGATTTCCAATACTTGTTTGCATTTGAGGGGACAGACCCCAAAACAATGACCCATCCGCAATATACCTGGATGGTACTACCACAAAAGTTTAAAAATAGCACTTATTGCAGGAGCATTAGAAAGAGATCTAAAGGAATTGGAATTACAAGAATTATCTTACAACATGTAGATAATATCCTAGTCTGCAACCCTTCAAAGGAAGCCTCAGATTGGAACACTATCCAAACTCTGAACTTGGGGAATGGTGATATTGATTCTCTAAGAAAAAGGACCAAATTACCAGACAAAAACTAACTATTTAAGATAAATCCCAACCCTAAAATCTAGACAACTGTCACAAGAAAAAATAAAAGGAATCACTGAACTAATGACCACCTGCTACCAAACAACTTTGCTCTTTCTTAGGAATGGCTGGATTTTGCAGAATTTGGATGCCAAGCTTTGGACTAATTGCAAAACCTTTACACAAAGCTATTAAGGGACCAGACACTGAACCTATTATATGGGGGAAGGAAGATGATCAGCCTTTTAATAAAATCAAGCAGGCTCTAGTTAAGGCCCTGGCCCCAGGCATCCCTGATTTAAACAAACCTTTCTCTTTCTTTATACATAGCAGAGAAGCAGGGAATGGCCTTAGGGGTACTAGTCCAATGACTAGGAAATGAGCCTTCACCAGTTGCATATTTTTCTGAAAAGCTAGACAATGTAGCAACTGGTGGTCTTCGCGTTTAAGAGCAGTTGAAGCCACAGCCATGTTAACTAAAGAAGATGCTAAATTAACTCTCTGGCAGAAGTTAGAAGTCTTAACTCCATGTCAATTACACAGAATATTAGAGATGAGGGCACATCTCTTGCTTATAGGAAGTAGATTGACTGGATATCAGGCCCTTATCCTGGACAATCCTGAAGTAATTATAAAAACCTGTAATACCTTAAATCCAGCCTCCTTAATGCTTTCAGAATCATCTCCAGACTTGACCCATTCCTGCTTAGAGATTATTAATTTTACATATTCCAGCAGGAATGACTTGCTAGACCAAACCTTAGGAAACCCCGATGGAAGCAGCTTTGTACAGAACATGCAGTGAAAGGTGGGATGTTATGACACCACTGAGGCACAACCTTGACCTTGGCCCAAAAAACTGAAATTATGGCCGTTACATGAACTCTCATTCTAGGACAATCAAAACATATAAACCTAGGATCTAAATGCCCCTACTGGGGACCCGGCCTACTGGGGACCTGACCAGGCATGTTCCCTAGATCAGGAATCTAACCAGCAACCTTTTGATTTGCAGGCCAGCACTCAACCTCTGAACCACACCAGCCAGGGCTGGCGAGTGATTTTATTTAATGTCCTTTCCAATAAACAGAATCTTCAGGTGACAGACACTGATGCCTAAAATCTGTCTCTTTGGGGTCTTTCTGTGAAAGGAAGCCATTACGGATTTGGTATTTTCTTGAAGTGACTTTATCAAACTGTAGCAATAGTGTAAGATATCTCCTTTCAATATGTCAGCTTATAAATCCCTTCATCCATGTAATTCAAGCTTAAATGCACTATGATGAATGAAGGAATACAAAAACCCCAAAATGGGGTTTGCCAGGGAGCCTGGATGAACCCCGGGGATATCTTGGGTTCCCATAGACCTCACTATTTGTCTAATTTATAACCATTTTTTACCCTACCATATACCCCTGAAGTTTGTTCATCACTTATTTTCAATGATTCCCATTCATTTTAACATAAAAAAAAAATCCTTTGAGATGTTCCAGGCACCCTTCTAGAACACTGCAGAACACATCAAAGTTATTCCTACATACATTGAGCTGTTAACCCTTAAAAACCTCAATTTCTAATAAAAATAAAGAAGTAAGCAATTAGCATGCTTTAGCTTGGCAAACTCATCGTGAAGGCATTTTATAACCTGTAGAAATATGTCTCATAGACATCAAAGTTAATTATTAACATGGACTTATTTTTGTAAAACCTGGATAAAATATAATATATTTAATATCAACCAAAAGACATGTCTGTTCTACTGAAACAAACTTAAACTAATTTTTATTTACTAAATATTAATCTTAGATTATAAGAACTTGAAAAACATTTGGGTTAGTTTTTATATTTCTGGGAATTTTAGAGTAATCAATCCTTATAAGAGCCTACCTTTAAATTATTTTAACAATACCATCAAGAAATAGAAAATTACTCACACTCACAACATACATGTTATATAGACATACATAGACACAAACAGAGACCTTATATCCATTAGAACAATTCACTCATTTATAAAAGAACAATCAGATCCAAATTTTCTTTTGCAGGCATTTACAGTTTTTATGTGTCTGACTAGTCAAGTTCAAAAATATCCTTTTGAATAAGAGCTGCCATTTTTAATAATTCAAAGAATTGGTTTGATACCTAAATTGTATCATAGGTTAATCCATTTATCTAAATCCTCTTTTTAAAGCTTGGAAAGACCAATTAAATGTTTTTAATTCATTCTACCTAATTTTATAGCTGTCTTTTCTTTTTATTTTTAAAATGTTTATTGAATTTAGAGAGGGTTGGAGAGAGAGAGGGAAAGTGAGGGAGAGTGATGTGAGAGAGAAACATTGATTGGTTGCCTTCCACACTCGCCCCAATGGAGGATTGAATACTCAACATGGGTATGTGCCCTGACTGTATCAAACCCCCAACCTTTTGGTGTACAAAACAATGCTCCAACCAACTGAGCCACACTGGCCAAGGCTATAGCCATCTTTTAAAAATTGTACCAGCAAAGTATTAATTTAGACGTATCAAAAGATTGCCATATTAGTCATCTTCTTGCATTAAAGGGAGGCTTACTGTCATGTGGCTTGTCAGCCTCGGAAGCACAATTTCCCATGTGAATTTTAGTTGTTGTTTTTTTTTGAGATCTGTAGAGTCAGAACAATCTTCTAGGGGAAACCAGCCTTGTAAAACATACAAGTTTTCAGATGAGCCAAATGTGGTTAATATCCCTATTGAACCACTTCTCACGCTAGAAAAAATTTTTCTCAGACAACCCCACAAAGAATCTTAGTCACCTAAGTATACCCAAACAAAGGCCAGGGAGAACCTTCGGTATGCTGCTGGAACTGCAACACTTTTCAAGGCACAGGCCCATCTCTCAGGGTGAACCTATTCCAGGGCACCCTGCCCTCACAAAGAACTCTCCCTGGGGCTTCTACTAGCTTCTCTGGGATTAGTTGCATCACTGTACTGGACACCTAGTGGTGCTCATCTCTGCCACTCTGGATTCAGAGATCTGCAAGAAATATCGTTGCCCATTTGGCTATTCACATTGTGGAACGTTGATGTAAGAGTTGTCTAAACCTGTAGAGTTTATTTGAATAAAAAAGACAACATATGCCAGGAAACAAGATCTTAAATGCTCCAGTAAATAACAATTTTGCAGTTGCTTTTATACATTTGGAATTAAAAAAGAAATATAAGAAAAATTACATTAAGGTGGAAGAAAGCAAGGTAAGGACTGGATTACAGGATAGTTAACATTATGTGCCCTTGTGAGAGTGGTTAAGCTTCCTAGGAGTTTGCAGAAGGGGAATTTGAAAGATATGTCAACCTTGTTGCACAGAAACAATGGATAGGGCTTGTTTAAAGCAAAGGTAAACCTTTTACTAAAGAAGTTGTATGTCTGAGACGTGATTACCCACCATGACTGCCCAGTTAGGAATTTCTGATCAGATCACCCTATGAATTACTTTTGATTAGATTTGTTACAGCATTGTTTTTTTTTATCCACAGGAAGTAAGTGTTCTTTCTCTTTCAGAGGTAAGGGAATTCAGTCTCTCATTTAATCAGCAAAGATTTTGTTCCAACTCCTAGTATGCAGACCACTAAAAAGCCAAAATAAAAGCAGTTACCCATTTTTCTTCTTTCCCTGAGTTATCTCAACCCTTATTCACCTCGAGAATTTTCTAAGAATAGCTCAGATGAAGTCAGGTCTGCTACCTAAGGCAGGAAGGTCTGGATTCTGAGGGAAAACTCACCCCAGTTCACCAAAAGCAAGGTGAAAAGCCACTGGGATGCAATGCGCCCTTGCTGGTACCTAGGTTTGCAGGGTGGTCCTGCGTGGATATCTCTGGAATCCTGCCAACTATGCCAAGTAAATATCCTTCTCTCTGGATGTAATACAGACATGGTGGTGAGCTATTTTAGACCATATGGACACTTGTAATAGCCCAGGGATATCAGAGCAAAAATATAGAAAGGACTTAATCTTTGCAGAGCAGAATACCATACTGGCTCAGACATTCACATCAGAGAAAAACAATTCTAATTTTTTTAAGCCACTGCTCTTTTGGGTCTGTTAAATGTAACCAATCCTTTATTGTAAGTAGTATAGAACCACACTGCTAATTTCATTATATTAGTCAAGGTTCAGTTACAGAAAACAGAATTCATTGTGGCCAATGTAGGAAGATTATGATAGGAAATTAAATGACTTGTAGACATATTGAGGAGATGCTGAAGACCAGATGCTAGTTTGAGCTTTCAGAAATGACTCTGAGAACCACACTTCAAATGGTGTTACCAAAGCAGCTGCTGTTGTCTTCCACATCAGAAACTCACTGCTATAGAACAATGCTGTTCTGATAAGGATGCTACCATAAACAGGAAACCAGCACTAAGGCTGCTGGCCCCAAAAGCACTCAGGCTCCAGAAGCATGCAGCCTCTGCTCTAATCTGCATGAGTAAAATGGTGCCTGGTGCCTGCTTTATGACATCCACAAAACTAGTGATTGACACGGGGACCTCTGCTTATTCAGCTGCAGGGAAATTAATTGTTTAGAACTGTACCTGCCAGCAGAAGCAGCATGAGCTCCTCCTTTCCTTTGGTTTCCAAAACTTGCATGGATACATCTGATTGTCTAAATGTAAATCTCCTTCAAAACCCTATCTGCTAGGAAATCTGGGAACTGTAGTTTTTAGCTTTTCATATTCTGCAGTTTAAAAAGGCACATGAGAAATATAGTAAAATAAATATTGAACAATAGTCCATCATATGTATGTGCAATATTCTGTATGGTATACACCGAAACTATATTTAAAGGAAAATTCGTAGTTTAAATGCTTTAATTTGTAACCAGAAAAGAAAATAAATGAATAAGAGAATTAACTATATAATTCGAGAAGCTGTGCAAAGAACAATAAAATTAACCTAAAAAATACAAAATTATTATTTTTAAGATAAAATTTTATGTTACTTTCTTTTAAAGCAGAATAATTAGTAAATATATTTTAAAGTTCCCTAAAGTCACAACAAAAAGTGTCTTTAGAAGAGGAAATGAAGAAAACATAATATTCAAAATGATAAAAGAGATAACCCATAAATAGAAGAAAAACTTCTAGACATTTCAAATATTTTAAATATTACAATGACCCCTTTCCCCCATGCCCCATGCATCAATCAGCTTCAAAAATTTCCAACCTTCTGGCATTCTTGTTATTTATTTCTCTCATTGTCTTTCTCTCTTGATTCCTTACTTCATTTTTCCTTTGGAGTATTTTAGGGGAATGCATACAATATAGTATTTTACTCATAAATTCTTCATATATATATATCACTAACAAATTAGGACTTAAAAATGTATGTCTTAATCATAATATTATTATACCAAACAAATTAACAATGTCTTAATATCACCTAATACCTAGTCTGTGTTCAACTTTCTCTGATAGTCTCAAACTCTTTGAACAACTGTTTTATTTATTAAAATCTATGTCCAAACAAGGTCTACACATTGTATTTAGTTAATACATTGCTTAAGTCTCTTGAGCCTAAAACAGCATTTTCACCCCTTTTTCCCACATGTCATTTGTTTCTCAAAGAAACGCAGTTAGCTTTGACTGATGTGGCTCAGTGGGTTGGGTGTTGTCCCAAAAACTGAAATGTCATGGGTTCAATTCCCAGTCAGGACACATACTTGGGTTGTGGGCCAGGTCCCTGGTTAGGTGTGTGTGAGAGGCAATCAATGAATGTTTCTTTCCCTTTTCCTCCCGTCCTTCTCCTTTCTCTAAAAATAAATAAAGTTTAAAATAAACATTAAAGAAATTTTAAAAGATTTTTAAAAATTTATTTATTTTTGGACAGAGGGGAAGGAAAGGAGAAAGACAGGGAGAGAAACATCAATGTGTGGTTGCCTCTCTTGTGCCCCCTACTGGAGACCAGGCCCACAACCCAGGCATGTGCCCTGACTGGGAATCAAACCTGGGACCGTTTGGTTTGCAGGCCTGCACTCAATCCACCTAGCTACACAAGCCAGGGCTAAAATTAAAAAAAAATTTGAAAGAGAAATTAAGTTATATGTTCCTTGAAATTTCTACATTCTCAATTTGGCTGATTGAATTCTCATGAAAAAGACACTTAAACATTTTATTGGTTTCATTTATCTTTAAAAAAAATTAATATATTTTATTGATTATGCTATTACAGTTGTCCCATTTTTTTTCTCCTTTTTATTCCCCTCTGCCTGGCACCCCTCTCCCACCAGCATTTCCCCACCTTAGTTCATGTTCATAGGACATACATACGAGTTCTTTGGCTTCTCCATTTCCCAAACTATTCTTAACCTCCCCCTGTCTATTTTATACCTACCATTTATGCTTCTTATTCCCTGTACCATTTCCCCCATTCTTTCCCCTCCCCCTCCCTGCTGATCGCCCTCCATGTGATCTCCATTTCTGTGAATCTGTTCCTGTTTTAGTTGTTTGCTTGATTCGTTTTTTTTGTTTCTTTTTGTTTTAGGTTCAGTTGTTGATAGTTGTAAGTTTGTTGTCATTTTACTATTCATATTTTTTATCTTTTTCTTAGATAAGTCCCTTTAACATCTTAAAAAATAATAAGGGCTTGGTGATGAAAAACTCCTTTAACTTGACCTTATCTGGGAAGCACTTTATCTGCCCTTCCATTCTAAATGATAGCCTTGCTGGATAGAGTCATCTTGGATCTAGGTCCTTGCCTTTCATGACTGCAAATACTCTTTCCAGCCCCTTCATGCCTGCAAAGCTTCTTTTGAGAAATCAGCTGATAGTCTTATGGGAGCTTCGTTGTAGGTAACTGTCTCCTTTTCTCTTGCTGCTTTTAAGATTCTCCCCTTATCTTTAATCTTGGGTAACTTCATGATGATGTGCCTTGGTGTGTGCTTCCTTGGGTCTAACTTTTTTGGGACTCTCTGAACTTCCTGGACTTCCTGAAAGTCTATTTCCTTCACCAGATTGGGGAAGTTCTCCTCCATTATTTCTTCAAATAAGTTTTTAATTTCTTGTTCTTCTTCTTCTCCTTCTGGTACCCCCATGATTCAGATGTTGGAATGCTTAAAGTTGTCCCAGAGGTTCCTAAGCCTCTCCACATTTTTTTTTTTAATTTTTGTTTCTTCATTCTGTTCTGGTTGAATGTTTATTTCTTCCTTCAGCTCCAGATCATTGATTTGAGTCCTGGTGTCCTTCCCTTCACTGTTGGTTCTCTGTACATTTTCCTTTATTTCACTTTTCATAGCCTTTCCTCTATTTTGTGACTATACTCAACCAATTCTGTGAGCATTCTGACTACCAGTGTTTTGAACTGTGCACCTGATATGTCGGCTATTGCTTCATTGCTGAGTTGTATTTTCTCTGAAGCTTTGATCTGTTCTTTCATTTGGGCCATATTTTTTTTGTCTTGGTGCACCTGTTACATAGTAAGGGGAAGAACCTTAGATATTTGTCAGGGCAGGGCAACCCAGGTGGCTGTGTTGTGCTGTATGTGGGGGAGGGGTCTGAGAAGAAAGAATGCTGCTTACTCAGCTCTCATCCAGGTTTCAATCACTATCCCCACTGCCCACAAGCAAATTGGGTCCTTCTGGTGCTGATGCCAGGATGGGGGGGTTATGTTTGTTCTAGGACCCTGTGAGTCTCTCCAACAAAGTCTCCTGTGTGAGTGGGAATTTCTCCTCCTGCCTCAACCCCCACAGTGTTTTTCAGTTAGAAGTTTTGAGGCTTTCACTTCCTGTGCTGGAACTCTGGGTTGTGCAGTCTGTCTTGCTCCCCAGTTGTTCCTCTTGGTTTATCTGCATGCAAATGCAGGACTGCCCGGTCTGCCAGCTGCCAGCTTGTCCACTGTGGGACTCCAGCCACCTCCTTGCCATGAGTCCTCTCCACCCCAGCTGCCCATCTCTGCCCCTCCTACTGATCTGGATGAATGTTTCTTCTTTAACTTCTTGGTTGTTGGAGTTCCATACAATTCAATTTTATGGCAGTTCTGATTATTTCTTGTTTTTAAAATTGTTGTTGTCCTTCTTTTGGTTGTGTGAGGAGGAAAAGTGCATCCACCTATGCCTCCATCTTGGCTGGAAGTAAAAAAAAAAAAACAGTTTTCAAAGTAAGAAAATCTCAGATACAATTCTATAATTAATTTGAATATTCTAAGAAATTATGGAGTTTTCAAGAAAATAAAAATTCCAAAATTTACCAAAAGAGAGGTGAAAAGCCCATTAATTCAGGAAAGACTTTGCAAAAAGTTAAAGGATTATCCCAAAAATGCCACCACAACCAAAATATTTTCTGGGTAAGTTCTACCAAATATTCAAGAAGTAAATATTTTTTTTTTCATTTTTAATCTCTTTAAGAGCATGGAGAGAAAGTTCTTGCCAACTCATTTTATAAAAGTACTATAAAAATGACCCCAAAATTTGAGAAAACAGCATAAATATGTAAGAACATTCAAACCTGTAGAAAAATTTTGTAAGAGTTTATCAGGTTTTATTTGAGCTAAACAGAATAGAAGCAAGATCTCAACAGACAAAATTGCTTCTTGGAATGACACTTTGAAGTTTCTTTTCTACAGCTGGACTCAAGGAAGGAAGGTAAGGAAGATTAAATGAAAGTGGTGACTGGATTACAGGATAAGCAACAAAATTTTGTGCTGCCTTGAGGGTGATTATACCTTCAAGGAGTGTGAAAAAGAGGATTACTCGGGCATTTCAAAAGTATGTTAACAAAGATGCACAAGAACATTCCCTGGCTGGTGTGTCTCAGTGGATTGAGTGCTGGCCTGCAAAACAAGGGGGTGCTGGTTCGATTCCCAGTCAGGGCACAGGCCTGAGTTTCAGGCCAGGTCCCCAGTAAGGGACATGTGAAAGACAACCGCATGCTGATGTTTCCCTCCCTCTCTTTCTCCCCCCTTCCTCTATTAGAATAAATACAATAATCTTTAAAGAAAGACACAGATGTACAAGAACAATGGACAGGGCTTACTTAAGGCAAAGATTTTACTACAAAAGATATATGCATGGGTGGGTGGTAACCTCCCACCATGACCTGCCCAGTTAGGAACTGAGTAAACTTGTCAGTTCTATCACACAACCCCTTTTCCATTCATAAGAGGATAATAGCAAAATATTAAAAGATCCATGCACCTTAAGCAGATAATTTTTATTCTAACAATTTAGAGATGGCTCAGTATTAGAAAAATTTATTAAAATAACTTACCACATCAAAAAATTAAAGAATAAATATTATAATGATATCAAAATAGATGATAAAAAGGAGTTTAATACAATTAAACATTTATCCCTCATTAAAAACAAAATTTGGCAAATTTGGCCTCAAAGCATACTTTGCTCATGTAATAATAAATTTAAATCTTAATAAAAAGTCGATGATATACTATACTTAGGTTATAATAACCATTGTTATTTAATATTTTCCTTGGAGAATTAGCCATTATGAGAGAAGAAAAAGTGATAAAATGTATATGCTAAAAAACAAAAGAGAAAATTATTGTTTGCAGATGATACATTTGTCTCCCTAAAAAAATTCAAGAGAATCCTATGAGAATAACCATTTTTTCTATATCATTAATCTCAGAAAATATAATAGAAAAAACCTCATCTATAATAGCAAGAAACCTACAAAATACATAGGAACAAATTTAGCAAGAAATGTGTAGGTTAAAACTACACATCAAGAAAACTACAGGACTTTATGAAGATATTAAAAAGGCAATGATTCCATATATATTTTTGAAATGTTTGTTTTATATTTGTGAAATATGTCTTTGGTACTTTGATAGAAATTGTGTTGAATCTATAAATTGCTTTGGATAGTATGAACATTTTGATCATGTTCGTTCTTCTAGTCCATGACCATGGTACATGCTTTTATTTGTTTGTGTCTTCTTTAACTTCTTTCTTCAGTGTTTGTAGTTTTCTGAGTACAGGTCCTTTACCTCCTTGACTAGGTGTATTCCTAGGTACTTTATTTTTCATGTTGCTATAGCAAATGGGATTTTTTTTCCTGATTTCTGTTTCTGATATTTCATTGTTGTGTACAGAAAATGCCTTTGATTTCTGAATATTGACTTTGCATCTTGCTGTTTTGCCAAATTCACTTATTAAGTCAAGTAGTTCTTTGGTGGAGTCTATAAGACTTTTTGTGTATACTATCATGTCATCTGCAAACAATGACAGTTTTGCTTCCTCCTTTCCAATTTGAATGCCTTTTATTTCTTTTTCTTGTCTGATTGCTCTGGCTAGGACTCCCAATACCATGTTGAACAGAAATGGTAAAAGCGGACATTCTTGTCTTGTTCCTGATCTCAATGGGAAAGGTTTTAGTTTTTGCCCATTGAGTACAATCTTGGCTATAGGTCTCTCATATATGGCCTTTATTATGTTGAGGAATGCTCCCTCTATTCCCACTTTGCTGAGTGTTTTTGTGAAAAATGTGTACTGTACCTTATCAAATACTTTTTCTGCATCTATTGATATGTTCATGTGATTTTTGTCTTTCTTTTTGTTTATGTGATGTATTACATTTATTGATTTGTGAATATTGTTACATCCTTGCATCCCTGGGCTGAATCCCAGTTGATCGTGATGTTTGATCTTTTTAATGTATTGCTGGATGCGGTTTGCCAATATTTTGTTTAAGATTTTGCGTCTATGTTCATCAGCGATATTGGCCTGTAGTTTTCTTTCTTTGTTGTGTCTTTATCTGGTTTTGGGATTAGGAAGATGCTGGCTACATATAAAGAGTTTGGGAGTATTCCATCTTCTTGGATTTTTTGCAATAATCTGTGAAGGGTAGGGGTTAGCTCTTCCTTAAGTGCTTTGTAGAATTCTCCTGTGAAACCACCCAGTCTAGGGTTTTTGTGTGCCAGGAGTTTTTTGATTACTGCTTTGATTTCATCAGCTGTTATTGGTCTATTCAGGCTTTCTGCTTCTTCTTCACTGAGTTTTGGAAGATTATATTTTTTCTAGAAATTTGTGCATTTCATCTAGGTTTTCAAATTTCTTGGCCTATAGTTCTTTGTAGTAATTTCTTACAATCCTTTGTATTTCTGTTGTAATCTCTCCTCTTTCATGTCTGATTTTGTTTATTCAGGCCCTCTTTTTTTTTCTTGATGAGTCTGTTTAAAGGCTTTTCAATTTTGTTTATCTTTTTAAAGAACCACCTCCTGGATTTCTTGGTCCTTAGGATTGTGCTTTTAGTCTCTATGTCATTTAATTCGGCTCTGATCTTGGTTATTTCCTTCCTTCTACTTGCTCTGGGCTGTCTTTGTTGTTGTTCCTCGAGTTCTTGTAGGCATAGGGTTAAGTTGTTTGTTTGAAATGTTTCTATCTTTTTTAGGTATGCCTGTATCGCTATGAACTTCCCTCTCAGGACTCCCTTCAGTGTGTCCCATACATTTTGGGTTGTTGTGAGTTCATTTTCATTTGTTTCCAGAAACTTTTTGATTCCTGCCTTGATCTCATTCTTAAACCATTCATTGTTTAATAGCATGCTATTCAATCTCCATAAATTTGAGTGTTTTTGAGTTTTCCCTTGAGGGTGGTTTCTAGTTTCAAGCCCTTGGTCCAAAAAAAATGGTGGATATGATTTCAATTTTCTTCAATTTGTTGAGTCTTGTTTAGTGTCCTATCATGTAGTCTATCTTTGAAAATGTTTCATGTGCATTTGAAAGGAATGTATATTTTGCTTCTTTGGGATGAAAGGTTTTATATATATATAATAAAACCATATATATAAAACCATATATATATATAATCAGTTAAGTCCATTTGATCTAGGGCATTGTTCAATGCTACAATATCTCTGTTGATTTGTCCATTTGGAAGATCTATCCATTTTTGACAGTGGGGTGTTAAAATCCCCTACTATAATTGTGTTGCTGTCAATATCTTACTTGAAGTCCTCCAAGATTTTCTTTATGAATTTGGACATTCCTATGTTGGGTGCATATATATTTACAATGTTTATGTCTTCTTGATGGATTCTTCCCCTGAGTATTATGAAATGACCTTCTGGGTCTCTTTTTATGGCCTTTGTTTTGAAGTCTATTTTGTCTCATATGAGTATTGCTACACCGGCTTTTTTTTTTTTTCCTGTCCATTTGCTTGGAATATTTTTTTCACTTTCAGTCTGTAGGTCTTTTGTTCTGAGGTGGGTCTCTTGTAGGCAGCATATGTGTGGATCATGATTTCTTATCCATTCAGCTATTCTATGTCTTTTGATTGAAACATTTAATCCATTTACATTTAAGGTTATTATTGATAGGTACTTATTCATTGTCATTTTTGTACCTGTGTTTCTGATGTTGTCAACAGTTTCCTGACTTTACAGATCTCTGATCATTTTAAAGGCAGCAGCTTCCTCAGCTGCCCCTTTCTGCAGTGTGGCTTTTGGAATTGTTTGTAATAACTTAGGAGAGAGTCTTTTAATTAGTGTTCCTAAGGCAGCCACTAATATTCTGTCATAAATCCCTTTCCTCTTACACTAGTCCCAGTAGATCCTCTTCTTTATGTACCTTGTAAATACTGATCAATACTCTCCATTTTTTTTTAATTCAACAGGAGTGGTATCTTCCAGTAATCATTGACTTATTTCTACTGATTTTATATTTGCAGACTAGGCAACTCTATTTAGCTCAAGATTTGTAACTCAAACTGCCTACTGTACATCTCTGTCTAGATATCAATTGAAACCTCAAATTCACTGTATCCAGAGTTAAACTTATTTCCCCCTAATACTTTCTCTTCTCTCTATCCAGATATATAACCTAGAAACTCGAGTCATCCTCTACTCCCTTGTTGCCCTCATCTTCAGCTTTCCATCACACAAAGACCTATTGATGCTGTTTTCTAAATATGCCTTCTATTCAACCTCTTCTCTCTATCCCCACTGCTCATGCTTCAGTTCTTATCTGGATGGTTAGAATAATTTTTCTCTTCCCTTTATCTTCATCTTCCTCCTTCTTTTTTTCTAGGTTTTAAAATCTGTATTGGATATCATTGTGGGTTTTTTTTGTTTGTTTGTTTTTATGTTTTAACATGTCTGAAATTGGAATACATCTTATAATTGATGATGTCTTCCATTTACTGTCAACCAGGAAGTGGCTCTAACATGGTGATCATTATCTGCTTGCACAAACTTGATTATTATTTACAGTGATATGACTGAAAAACTGCAACTCCCTGATGTTTTATTCAACAATTATTGAAGGACCATGTGAGAAAGGAAGGTATTTGGGTCCTGGTTGTTATATAATAAACTTTTATTGATGCCTTCTGGTAAAATTAAATAATAACAGTATTAGAAGCTACAGAATGGGTGTCAGCAGCTTGGAAGAAGACCACCAGAAAATACTAAAATGTTAAGTGGCTTAATTAGGAAGAATAAGTAAGCACTCTTTTAATAGATGCTATATATTGTTAGTACTCTAGATAGCACAGGTACTGTCAGGAAAAATATGGGTTTCAACTACTTTTAGTCCAAGAGAACTCAGAAGAGTTAGACTCTGTGAGGAAGTTTTAGAAATACTATGGCTCTTTTATTTTATTTTTACCTTTTTAGATATGTACAAGAATGAGAAATGATCAAAATATCTACATAAGCCCAAAATAGCTCTTTCAATGAAGCAATATAAAAAATTCTTAGCTTTAGGAGAGCATTTTATCCTAATTTTCAGTACTTTTTTCTTTAGTGGTACATAAAAAAAATAGTGCATCTTAGTACATTGAAATTTAGTGAAGTATGATAATCTTTTAAGTTTTTTGGCTTCTTTAAAAATAAAAATCAGGAATTTTTAGGCACATACCCTTATTTCTACTTCTTGGAGGCAGCTACTTTCATATCTTTTTTAAAATTCTCACCCGAGGACATGATTATTAATTTTAGAGAGAGAGAAGTGGAGGGAGAGAAAGAGGGAGAGAAACATTGACAGGAGACTGGGGACCAAACTAACTGAGGACTGAACTCACAACCTAGGCATGTGCGCTGACCAAGAATCAAACCCATGACCTTTAAGTTTATGGGACAATGTTCCAACTAAATGAGCTACGCTGGTCAGGGCTACTTTGGAGTTTTTTAAATACTTCTTCTAGTGATTGTTTCTTTTTCTCTAAGCACCATCCTTGTACTACTTCCTTCAGATTTTTTTCCAGTTAGGCCTATCTATTGATTACTCATTAGAGAAAATAACTATTTCATGATCTCTTACTACCTCTCACCCCTCAAGACATGCAAATCCTCCTCACTTTCCTTTCCCCCCCAAAGTTTACATTATAATTTTTAGTTCCATCAGTATTTACCATTTACAGCATTATGACTGTTACTAGTATTCCCACCTGAACCATGTCATATACTATTAATTCAATTTTTTCTTCTATATTTTTTGGTTTTCCCTGATGCCTAATTACTCTCCCTCACATGTTGGTTTAGTTTTCTGTTTCTCTCACTATTTTATTTTCAAACTATCTGGAAAATCTGCATCTTTTCTCAATATATTTGAATAGTCAGATATTCTATTAATTTTATTTTGAGGGAAATGTTTCTTTGAGTATGATTTGTTTTGATCCCATCTTCCTAACTGGACTGGGTGCTCTTGGGGCCTGTATCAACTGTCATCTTGAGATTTCCATTTGCTATCAACCTGTGGTTTCCCTCTCATCTCTCCTTTGTTAAATCTCATAATTTCTGTGTAACATGCATTTCTTTTTCTTTGCTTACTCTTTTGTTTTGGTGAAGCACATGTTCCAGTAGCAATCTCAGAAAGGATCCTGGAGAAGCAAATGTTTTGAGACCTTATATATTTTAAAATGTCTTTAGTCTCCTCCACTCTTTGATTGATATTTTTGTCTAAGTGTGGAATTCTAGGCTGACATACTTTTTCCTCCAAATTTTGTTAGCATTGTCCACTTATTGTCTATTGTTGCTACCAATTTTGCAATAGAAGTCTGATGCCCTCTTGATTCTAGATCACTTAAATGTTATCACCCCTAACCCCATGCCAGGGACTTTAGAGCTTCTCTTTGTTAACAATTTTGAAGTTTTGTGATGGTATGCTAGACCCTCAATGGACTCTCATTATCTGGAAGCTTTTACCATTAAAGCCTGGGAATTATTTCACTCACAATTTTCTTCCTTTTTTTCTTCTGTTCTCTTTCTCTGCACCTCTTATGATTTAAATGTTGAATCATGCAGAGTCATCGTCTTTTGGTTTTGTTTTCTAGGATATTTCTTCTGTTTTGTCAATTCTTGAGTTTAGTATTTCTGATATCACTTTAAAATTTATTTTATTCTCTGAGTGTCCTTCTTTATAGCCTTCTATTCCTGTTTATGAATGTGTCACCTTTCCTAATTTTTCTTAAAGATATTAATTATGATATTTAGAAATTATTTCTTCTTGAATTATCCTTCTTCCCAGTTTGCTTTTGGGTGGGTTTTTCTTTTTTAATTCTGTTATTTACATTGAAGGCCTTCCTCAAATATTTGGTGATTCTTGATTATCTGCCCATATTTATGAGCAGGCACTAAAAGCTCATTTGAGGTCCTGTGTGTGGGCTGGGCTTTTTGGTGGAGGGCTTCGCTATATGGTCATTGGTCAGGACTTGCACAGTTTTGCTGTAGGACTCACAGCTCTCAGTATCTAGCTGTCTCTTCTCTTGGTCTGATCACTTTCCACAGAGATAAATCTTCCCACCCAATACAACTTACAATATCTCTCATATAAAGTTTTTCCTGATCCTATTGGACTTTTTCTGTACAGGTGGTACACTGTATATTCTTTATAAATTTCTGATGCGATATCTATGAAACCTATATGTTAGTGCATAGGACACATCATTAAACTGTTAACATTTTTTGTATTAGTACCTATACTTCTCTAAAAGAAAGTAGGTACTCTTTTTACTTATTCCCTTGTCTCCATCCCCTAGAAAATGTCTGGCACACAAATGTGCTCAATAAATATTTCTTCAATAAATTTGTATCAGGTATTGTAGGTTGTGGAGTGGGCAAAATGGGGTGGAAGTGGGATTTAAAAAGCTGGGCAAAAAGATCTTTTCTCTCAGAATGATTATGTTACCTGTACCCAAAGGATTCTTAAAAACCTGTTTTTATCTCAAGTTAACTTTGGTTTTGCTTGTATGTGATAAAAATTTTAAAGGCTGTTCTCACATATTCAGAAAAGCAGGTTATCTTCAAATTGATGAACATTACTATAGGGTAAATGGAGTCAAGTCATGCTCTACCACACAGATGTCTAGGCAACCAAGGGAAGCAGTTTCCCATAACCCTGAGAATGGGCCCAATAAGCAGTATTCCCATAGTCTTGAGAATTGGCAAGCATGAGTAGAATCATGCTTTGTGTGCATTAGTACATAAAGGGGTTGGGACTTCCTGCTAGCGACATGTGACTTGCAGAGAGAGTGCGTGCTTCGCCCACCCTTGAGTAAAGTCACATCAGGCACCCCAACGGCTCCATGCATTTTCTTCCACCTGTCCAAACCCCAAGTGAACCTGCCTGGCCTTGACAGGCTGCAGGAGAATTACCTCATTTGAGATTTTTCAATAATGATTGTTTTATTTTCCTTATTTCCAGTAGACTAGACATGGCAGCTTGACTACTTGAGCGGTAGCATTTAGAAAATGATAATAAAATGGTAGTATACCTTTGTGCAACAAAGGCAGAGGGTGTTACATATTTTAAAATGGTGTAAATTATTTATCACTAATCTCCTACTGTTATGCCTGGTAATTTCCTCCCTGTTCTTGCTCTGCTCAGATATCATTAAAGGAATGTAGTAAATTTCACAACCTATTATGAAGCTGAACTAATGACAGCATAAAAAAATAAATGCTACTTTCTTAATCATAGTAAGTGGTGTATTTTTAAAAACATTTGCTTATCTCTTTTCTTTTTTTCCTTTTCTATTTAGTCCCACACCCTTCCCCCACACATGACTACTAAGTAAGTCAGAGTGAAGACTACTATTGCTTCCTGCTCAGCTGAATCAACACTTCCTGACGCTGTGACTAATGAAAGCCACAGCTCATGGTTATACTTGACTTTTGAAAATCCTTGTTAGCTTTAAGGACATAATTATAAGTACCCATGCTTACAGAACTAGTAAGTTGGTACAAAAACAAGTCAGAGTTCATCAATGATTGTCAACTCATTTGGCTTTTTTTGTATTGACCAATTACTTATTTTGAGATCATGATAGGGTAAACAAAAAGTGTTTGGTCTATAGCACAAGTGGCAAACACAAGGTCCTCAGGCTGGATCCGGCTCCACACCTTGTTTCTACCTGGCAGCAATGCCACGCTCTCACTTAACTGTTAAGGAGTGGTTACATTTATACAGTCCTAAAATTATATTCAGGCCTTTGAAGGCAACCATGAGGCCAATGTGGCCCCTGGTGAAAATGAGTTTGACACCCCTGGTCTATAGGTTCCTTAATAGTCCTTTGCTTTCCTGTTCATGGCTCAATACAATGGGAGATATGGAAAAGGAAAGATGTGATCTCTGAAAAGAAGTTTAGCAGATACTATGCTTTTGAATATTATTTTGACAAGTAATTACCAGGGAGATCAATTAATCTCCAAGAAAAAGTGGAGTGTTCCTCACTCCAAAAACATAAGAATCTCTTCCAATAGTGTCATTTTGCATCTTTCATTATACCATGAATAGACTTTTAATTTCCTCGAGAAAGAGGTTTTATGAAGAGAAAGCTAATTTGTTTTACTTTAAGTGCCTCGCCTTGATTGATATCTATGCTCAAAAGGTTCACTTCCCTTGATGAATGACCACTTCAGTCTAGGAAAGCAACACAATGTTACTGGTACACTGGTCACTAATGGAGACCATAGGCTTAGCAAAGATGGTAGACAGATTTAATGAATTTATCTATTTTCTTTCATTCACATCCCAAATATCTTGAAAATGTAGTCTTAAAGTTTATATTTCAGTTCCCCACATTCCCTGCAGATTTCAGCTCCTTGTACTTGCACTTGCTTCAGCCTTCACCACTCAATGGAGCCTCTCTCAAAAAAGCCAATTCTGATATCTTAGTTGATAAAGATAGCAGACCATTTTCTGCCCTTATGTTTCATGAATTTTTAAAAACAATTGGTATAGTTGACAATCTTAAGTTACTCCTCAGTCTCTTCTATCTTCTATTTTTTTTCAATTTATCTATCACTATTTTTTTCATAGCTTTTTACTACCTGCTTCCTCATTTTTGCTGCATAGCACCCTGCAGTGAAAGGGGTTTTTTTGTTACCCTTTAAATACAAGAAAAGTGAGGAAAGGAAACCAGTGAAGCAACCACAAGTTCTCTCCTGATACAAAAAGTACAGACAGACAGAATGCAAAACTGGCACTACCAGATAACTATATTAGACAACTTGTTTTCTGCTTTTTTGTCGTCTGCATTCTCCTTCAGGTTCTGAAGCCCAAGTTATGCTTGCAAAACAATGTGTCTGTGTTTCCCTACACAGCTGCAAGAAAATGTTGACAGACTTCTACACTCAGAGAGGACTGATCAACCTATGAGAAAAACTAACAAATATAGTGGTGTGGGATTCCCAATAAATTGTTGTGTCTTTGTTCAATCAGCAATGTGTAAAAGCCCTATTCAGTGATCATCTTTAAATACGATTAAAGTTCTAACAGTCATGAGACAATTGAAAAAATCCTTTAATGTAGAATAGAATGTACAAAATTGAAGAAAAAATTTAAAAAGGAGCTTGGAGTATACATGAACAAGTCAGGGAACAGAAAACACTAGAAAATTATCATTAACATTTGAGAGGCAAAAGAACAAAATGTATACATAAAAAAAATACTCAGAATACCAACAACAAAATTCTTGTAAATTAAGTATATGAGAGCAGAAGTTAAAAATGTAGTAGAAGAGTTAGAAGATAAAAATGAGGATCTCTTTCAGCACACAGAAAAATAATACAAATAGAAGAAGAAAATGGATAAGACAATTAACCAAAGGAAAGGTGTTCCAAAAATAAGGAGATAGAAAAACAGAAGGGAGAAAATTAACCTAGAAACAGTACAAAAAATTCCCAGAATGGAAAGTTTTGAGTTTCCATACTAAGGACCCAAAGCATGTGTAAAGGACCCACGGACATGGACAATGGTGTGGAGATTGGCTGTGGGAGGGGGACTGGGTGGACTGGGCAAGAGAGAGCAATGGGAAATTGGGACAACTGCAACTGAACAACAATGAAAAACCTAACCAACTAAACATATAAACAATACCCACATCAAAACAATAATCATTAATTTTTCAGACCTCTGACAAGACACTAATGCTTACAGAAGAAAAAAACAGGTCACATGCAAACGTTAATGGATCAGAATGTCATTAGGTTTCTCAATAGTAAAACTGAAAACTAGGAGTAAATGGAACAATCTCCTTAAGTTGCCTAGGGGAACTAATTACCAACCCAGAATTCTATTCTCAAATTTTCAATCTACTCTGGCATTTAGGCACAAATTTTCAAAAATATGTAACTCATGTGTACATTTTTTCAAAAGATGACTGAAGGAGGTATTCCACTAAATAAAGGAATAAACCAAGAAAAATGATAACACAGGATCCAAATATCCAAAGATACCCAACACAGGAGAGAGAATGAAGGGAAGTCCCAGGCTGGTGGAAAAGAGAATTCAGGAGGACATCAGAGAAGCTGACCAGAGAAACTGGTCAAGAGAAATACTAATTTGGTTTGGCACAAGAAGGTTGAGGAAGCTAAAGGTAAAGTCTCTAAGAAGTAATAAAACTGATATTTTGTCAAAAGCGTTTAATAGTTTTGAGAAAGTATTTAGATCTGTTGAATATCTATAAATGAATGAGAAGTAAGTGTACATAAGAACAAAAGAAATAGAAAAGAAGATATTAACAACTCCAGGACAACAAAAAAATCAGCAAACAATGATACATAATGATATTACCCTACATGTGCAGCTAGAAATAACAATCATATAGTCATATAATTTAAATACTGACAATTGTCTTAAATATAATTATGAGACTAATGGGACTAGATATTGGAGTAGAAATGTGTGCGTGTGAGCACTGAAACACAAAGATGTAGGCAAAGGTAGATAAACTTTGCTTCCTGCACACCAAAAGAAGAAATAATCAATTTAAAAACAAAAACCAACCAGAACTGCCAAATAAGCTATATGGAAGTCTGACAAGTAAAGAGTTAAAGAAAAAACATTAATCCAGATTGATAGGAGGGTTGGAGATGGGCAGCCGTAGTGGAGAGGATGTGTGGCAAGGTAGCAGCTAGTGGACCAGGTGGGCAAGGCAGTGGCAGAAGGACTGGTCAGTCCCACATTTCTGTGAAGATAAACAAGGGGGAACTACTGGGGAGCAACATAGATCATGCAACCTGTAGCTGTTCAAACCCATGGAGGTTGTGGTGATGGGAGAAACTGCCAGTCTCATGAAAACAGGGTGAGAGCTGAGCAACCGGCATTGTTCCCTTTCTGACCCCTTCCCCAAATACAGCACCACAATGCAGAGAAATGGGTTGCTTTGCCCTGTCGGATACTTAAGCCTCTGTCCCTTGCAACATAATAGATGTGCCAAGACAAAAAAAAAATATGGCCTTAATGAAAGAACAGATGAAAACTCCAGAAAAAGAATTAAATGAGAAGGAGATGGACAACCTATCAGATGCACATTTCAAAACACTGGTAATCAGGATGCTCATAGAAATAATTGAATACGGTTGCAAAATAAAGGAAGAAGTGAAAGCTGTACAAAATGAAATAAGGAAAAGTGTATAGGAAACCAACAGTGAAAAGAAGGAAACCAGGACTCAAATCAACAATTTGGAACAGAAGGATGAAATAAACATTGAACTGGAATATAATGAAGAAACAAGAATTCAGAAAAATGAGGAGAGGCTTAAGAACCTCTGGGACAACTTTAAATATCCCAACATTTGAATCATAGGGGTGCCAGAAGGAGAAGAGGAAAAGCAAGAAATGGAAAACTTATTTGAAAAAATAATGAAGGAGAATGTCCCCAATCTGGCAAAGGAAATACACGTGCAAGTCCAGGAAGCTTAGACAGTCCCAAAGAAGTTAGACACAAGGAGGAAATACCAAGACACATCATAATAAAATTGCCCAAAATTAAAAATAAGGAAAGAATCTTAAAAACAGCAAGAGAAAAGGAGACAGTTACCTACAACGAAGTTCCCATTAGATAATCAGCTAATTTCTCAAAAGAAACCTTACAGTCATGAAAGGGCTAGAAAGAAGTATTTAAAATCATGAAAGGGAAGGACCTACATCCAAGATTACTCTATCCAGCAAAGCTATCATTTAGAATGGAAGGGCAGATAAAGTGCTTCCCAGATAAGGTCAAGTTAAAGGAATTTTTCATCACCAAGCCCTTATTATATGAAATGTTAAAGGGACTTATCTAAGAAAAAGAAGAAGATGAAAAATATGAACATTAAAATGATAACAAACTCATAGCTATCAACAACTGAACCTAAAAAGTAAAACCAAACATAAAAACAAACTTAGCAAACAACTAGAACATGAACAGAATCACAGAAATGGAGATCACATGGAGGGTTATCTCCAGCAGGGAGGGTGAAGGGGGAGAATGGGGGATAAAGTACAGGAATACAAAGCATAATTGGTAGGTACAAAATAGAGAGTGGGAGGTTAAGAATAGTACAGAAAATGGAGAAGCCAAAGAACTTACATGTACAACCCATGGACATGAACTAAGGGGGGAGAATGTTGTATGGAAGGAGATAACAGAGTGGAGGGGAATAAAGGGGAGAAAAAATGGTACAACTGTAATAGCATAATTAATAAAATATACTTTAAAAATTGTTTGTGTGACATCAGTGTAACCTGGAAGCCAAGGAAAGTGGACTGGAATGCTCATGTATGAATAATGACCATTTCACTGTACTAGTCAGTGGGGTCAGTAGATGCCATTGAGTGAGCATGTGTAATGTGTGGACATTGCATTCAAAATGACTGAGTAGAGTAAAAAATCTGCATCAAATGTTGTGTTAAGCTTGAACATTCCTCTGTGGGAACTGTTTAGATAATTCAGAAAGCTGCAGCTGTGGGCAACTGCTGGTTGTCAGCTTCTTCATGAGAATGGACTTGCTTTTGCATTACATCTCATGCAGAGATTTTTGGCAAAACATCAAATCACCCTGATGACTCAGCCCCTCTACAGCCCAGATTTGGAAACTTGCAACTTCTGGCTTTTCCCAAAACTAAAATCACCTTTGAAAGGGGAGAGATTTCAGACTGTTGATGAATTGGGAAAATATGAAGGGGCAGCTGATTTTTGATTGGGAGGTTCCAAAGTGCTTACTTTGAAGAAGATTGAGGCATCATTGTCCTATGTACAATGTTTCTTGTATTTTGTATCTTCTTCAATAAATGTCTCTATTTTTCATATTATATGGCTGGATACATTCAGGACAAACTGTGTATGTACTTCCATACAGTGGATTTCCTTTTCATCTTGTTGATGGTTTCTTTAGCTGTGCAGAATTTTTTAAATCTGATGTAATCCCATTTGTTTATTTTTTTCTTTGTTTCCCTTACCCAAGGAGATATATTGGAAAAATATTGCTACATGGAATGTCTGATATTTTCTTGCCTTTTTTTCTCTCAGATTTTTATGGTTTTTTGACTTGTACTTTGGTGTTTTATCTATTTTGTGTTCTTGTGTGTGGTGTAAATTGGTGATCTAATTTCATTATTTTGCATGAACCTGTCCAATTTTCCCAACACCACCATTTATTGAAAGACTCTTCACTACATTGTATATTCTTGCCTCATTTGTCAAATATTAATTGACCATAATGGCATGTGTTGACTCCTGGGCTCTTTGTTCTGTTTTATTGATCTATTTGCTGTTTTTATGCCAGTATTGAGTAGTTTTGATCACAATGGATATATAATACAGTTTGACATCAGAATTGTGATACCTCTAACTTTGTTCTTCTTTCTCAGGATTGCTGAGGCAATTTGGGGTCCATTTTGGTTCCATATAAACTTTTAGAATATTTTTTCTAGATCTGTGAAATGTGCCATTGGTATTTTAATAGGAATTGCTAAATCTATAGCTTGCTTTGTGTAGTATGGGCATTACAATGATGTTAATTCTTCCAATCCATGAATAAAGTATATGCTTCCACTTTTATCTTCCTTAATTTTCTTTCTTTAATGCCCTATAGTTTTCTGAGTAAAGATTTTTACATCCTTGGTCGCATTTATTCCTAGGTGCCATATATTTTTTGTTGTTGTTGCAATAATAAATGGGATTGTGTTCTTAGTTTCTGTTTCTGAGAGTTCATTATTGGCTTATAAAAATGCCACCAATTTCTGAATATTAATTTTGTATCCTTCTTCTTTGACAAATTCATTTACTAAATCTAGTAGTGTATTGCAGAAGTCTTTTAAAAAAAATTTTATTGTTGTTCAATTACAGATGTCCTATATTTTCCCCATTACTCTCCCCTGCCCTACCCACCTCCTTCTTCCAATCTTCCCCCATGTTGTCTTTGTCCATGGGTCCTTTATACATGTTCTTTGACTTCACCCTTCCCCTTCTTTCCCCCATTATTCACCTCTCCTCTCCTCTATGCCCACTGTCAGTTTGTTCTTTAATTCCATGTCTCTGGTTGTATTTTGCTTGCTTATTTGTTCTGTTGATTAGGTTCCACTTATAGGTGAGATCATATTGCTACCCTGGCTTTTTTTTTTTTTCCTGTCCATATGGTTGGAATATTTTTTTCACTTTCAGTCTGTAGGTCTTTTGTTCTGAGATGGGTCTCTTGTAGGCAGCATATGTGTGGGGCATGATTTCTTATCCATTCAACTACTTTATGTCTTTTGATTGGAGCATTTATTCCATGTATGTTTAAGGTTATTATTGATAGGTACTTATTCATTGCCATTTTACCTCTTTGTACCTGTGTCCCTCTGTCTCTTCCTTTTTTTCTTCATATTTTTAAAGCAGACCCTTTAGCATATCTTGCAGAGCTGGATTGGTGGAGTTGTATTCTTTGAGCCTTCTTTTGTCTGGGAAACTCCCTATTTGGCCTTCCATTTTAATTGAGAACCTGGTTGAATAGAGTAGTCTCCGTTGCAGGCCCTTGGTTTTCATTACTTGGAATATTCCTTGCCATTCCCTTCTGGCCTGGAATGTTTCCATTAAGAAGTCAGCTGCTAGCTTTATCAAGGCTCCCTTGTATGTTACTTCCTGTTTCTCCCTCACTGCCTTTAAGATTCTCTCTTTGTCTTGCAATTTTGCCATTTTAATTATGATGTGTCTCAAAGTGGGCCTCTTTGGGTTCCTCTTGATTGGGACCCTCTGTTCTTCCTGGGTCTGTGTGACTTTTTGTCTCATCAAATTGGGGAAGTTGTCCATCATTTCTTTTTCAAACAGGTTTTCTATTCCTGGTTCTTGTTCTTCTCCATCTGGTATCCCTATTATATGGCTATTATTCTGTTTGCTGTTGTCCTGCAGTTCTCTTAACACCTTTTCATTCTTTATGAGTCTTTTTCCCTTTTCTTGTTCTTTCTGGGAGTTTTTTCCTACCTTGGTCCAGCTCTCTGATTAAATCCTGTGCTTCATCTAGCCTGCTTTTGATTTCTTCTACTGTCTTCTTCAATTCAGAAATTGTATTCTTCAGCCCTGGCTGGTGTAGCTCAGTGGACTGAGTGCGGGCTGCGAACCAGGTATCGCAGGTTCGATTCCCAGTCAGGGCACATGACTAGGTTGCAGGCCATGTCCCCCAGCAACCGCACATTGGTGTTTCTCTCTCTCTCCCTTACCCTTCCCTCTCTAAAAATAAATAAATAAAATCTTTAAAAAAAAAAAGAAATTGTATTCTTCACTTCCTCTTGGCTCTTGTTGATAGTTTCTGTTTCCTTTTTCATGCTGGTGTAGCTTGCAGTAATTTCATTGTAGCTTCCCTGTAGTTTTTGGTATTTCCCACTGAGTTCATTGAGCTTCCTTATAACCATTGTTTTGAACTCTATATCTGATAGTTTACTTGCCTCTATTTCATTTAGCACTCTTTCTGGGGCTTCCTGCTTTCTTATGGTTTGGAGTTGCCTCTTTCTCTTCTCATTTTTGGGGGAAACTCTTCTTGTTTACTTCTGGTTCTTAAATTGATCTGTTTTGACTCCTATGTTTGTAGTATGAACTTCTATCTAGGATACCTATGAGATTCAGTGGTACAATATCCTTGATCTCCTCAATTTGATGCTCTTTTGATATCCTTCATGCCATTTATATCGGGTCTCTGGTTGTAATTGAGTTTTGATTGTTGTTGGGTATTTCTTTGGTGGGTCCATCCCTCCAACTGGTTAACTGAGGGTCACTCTGCCCACCGTGTATGTTGTTGTGCAGGTACTGCCAGAACAAACCATAAAGCCCAGGGAGCAAATCCACACCGGCAAAAATAACTCCCATTAGCAGTCCCACTATGAACAGCCAATGAACCAGTATTAATAAGCATGTAAAGATATTAAGACTATTATAAGAAAGGAAAGTGAGCCCTGGCTGGCATAGTTCAGTGGATTGAGCATGGGCTGCAAGCCAAAGGGTCGCTCATTCAATTCCCAGTCATGGCACATGTCTGGGTTGTGGGCCAAGTCTACAGTGGGGGCCACATGAGGGGCAATGACACATTGTTATTTCTCTCTCTTTCTCCCTCTCTTCCCCTCTCTAAAAACAAATAAATAAAATCTTAAAAAAGATAATATGGTTAATATAACTTTATTATAAAAGATAGGAAAGTGAATATGAGATGACCTAGTGAAAGAAAAGGATTTTGAGAGGAGCACTAATAAAAATAAGGAACTGTAGCAATGCAATAAAGAAGTTAAAACTTACATCACAAATAAAAAAGGGAATGAAGAACACAGAATGGAGTAAGAGAAGTGAAGCATATAATATTAGATTTAAAGAGAAATTAAAATAAAATAAGGTAAGAATTAAAGAAAAAGGAAAATAGTAAATAAATAATTTTTAAAAATAGCAACTAAATTGGAGAGGAAGATCTACCATAGCACTATGAACAAAAAATGATCTAAAATCAATATTGATGGGATGGGAATAAGATGGAAAAAAAGAAAGAAAAACTTAAGAGATTTCCAGAGGAAAGGGAAGTGAATTATGAAATGATAGAGAGAATACCAAGAGTGAGGAAGAAAACCAGGCTTAGATAGGGAAAAATTAAAATTTGAGATGAAATAAAGAAATAAGGAGAAAAAAAGGAAAATAAGGCAGGTGAAAGAGAAAGAAAAAATAAAAAGAGAGGTTAAGACAGGGCAAAATTAAAATTTGAGAGAAAAAAGAGTAGGAGAGGGGAACCATAAAATGTGAGATCTGAAATACAAAATTAGTGAAAATATAGTGTTAAAATTGAAAAATGCAACAACAACTACCCTATCCACAACCAATGAGCAAAGATTGGTAAAGGTGGAGAAAGAGTGCAGGTATTTTAAGAGTGGGAAGAAGAATGAGATGACTATTGACAAGAAAATTGGTTTAGAGAGTCTGGATAAGGGAGAAATAATGAGTGGAGAGTGGAAACAAATTGTAGCAGAGAGAAAACAAAATTTAGAATGAAAATAGTAAGAGGAAAGAGGAAGGTCAAATGGGGTAAGAGTAGGGAGGGGCAAAATATGTAAATTGAAATAAACTATAGTATAAAATCTAGTGACTTAATATGCACAAACTTGAAGGACAAGAAATGAATATTAAAAAGTTATGCAGGAAAGAAAACATCACAAATCATGGAAAAGACCATGGTGGATTTTGTCTCAGCAGCATCTAGTATTTACCACTATTTTTTTTCTTTCTGGATCCACTTCTGGTGATGTCAGATGGTGTTCCTGTCTGACCTTAGGCAGCCTGTTCAAGACTACCAGCAGTCTCCTGTTTGTAAGTGACTCCTTCAGTTGTTCATCTAGTCACTCTGCACTCAGCAATCAGGCTTAAGCACCACAGGGTGGGGCAGAATTCCTTTTGGGGGTGGTGCTATTGTTACCCCTAAGGCTGCTGCCACTGTGAGGGGAGTGGTCTGCCTGAGCAAGATGGCTGGTGCAGTCTGGGGCATGACGCAGTACTGGGATCCAGTGGCTACTCTCTCAGTTCTCTCCCCAAAGCCTCCAGCCCCAGTCTCTCTTCAAGCATCTCTCTTTCACTCTGTTCCTCCACTCACCCTTTGCTGGGGCCCAGGGTAAGTGATTGCAAATGAAAAGTTATGTGTTGACCCTTTAAATAGCTCTTTTCATCTCCAGCTATCCATCTCTGACAGAGAGCAACCCTGCTGCTTTTTGCAGCTGGGTGTTATCTGTGTACTTTTTCAGCTCTGGTGATGTAGGCTGGGGATCCTAGCTTAGGGTTTACGTGCCACACTTCTCAGAGGAATCCAATCTGCCACTTATATATCCCTCCAGTGCTTCTGCTGACACCTGTGGGAGCCCATCTAGCCCTCTTGTGTCTCCACCACACTCCCCACCAGTCATATCTTGCTGAAGCTCATTCTTTTGTCTGCCCATGGTTATAAGGCTTCTCTCTTGCTATAGTTCAGTTGTTTGTTCTGGATGATTTCTCCACAATTTAGTTGTAATTCCAGTTTGGTCCTAGGAGGAGGATAATGTAACTTCCACTTACTCCTCCACTATCTTGGCTCTCCTTGGTGAAGTCTTTAGAATTTTCTACATAAAATATCATGTTATCTGCAAATAATGACAGTTTAACTTCCTTCTTTCCAATTTGGTTGTCTCTTATTTCTTCTTTTTATCTAATTGCTATGGCTAGGAATTCCTGTACTATATTGAATAAGAGTGGTGAAAGCAAACATTCCTGTCTTGTTCCTGATCTTAAGGGAAACACTTGTAGTTTTTGCCCACTGACTATGATGGTGAGGGTAGGTTTCTTATATATTGCCTTTATTGTGTGGAGGTCTGATTCCTCTATTTCCACTTTTCTGTGAGTATTCATCATAAATGGGTGATGGATTATATTAAATGCTTTTTCTGCATTGATATGGCCATGTGATTTTTATTCTTTATTTTGTTGATGTGATATATCATGTTTATTGGTTTTCTGAATATTATAACAATCTTGCATCCCCCATAAAAACCATTTGATCATGGCATATGATCTTTTTAATGTATTGCTGGATTCAGTTTGCTATTATATTGTTGAGGATTTTAGCATCTATATTCACCAGGAATATTGACCTATAATTTTCTTTCTTCGTAGTGTCTCTATCTGGATTTGGAATTAGAATAATGCTGTCCTTATAAAAAGAGATTGGAATTGCTCCCTCCTCTTGAATTATTTGTATTAGCCTGAAAATAATAAGTATTAACTCTTCTTTGAATGTTTGGTAAAATTCACCTGTGCAGCTATTGGGTCCAGGAATTTTGTTTTCTAGGAGTCTTTTAATTACTGCTTCAATTTCATTAATTATAATCAGTCTATTCAGGTTTTCTGACTCCTTTTGATGGAGTTTTGGAAGATTGTATCTTTCTAGAAATTCATCCATTTCACCAATGTTGCCCAATTTTTTGTAATATAGTTTTCATAGTATTTTCTTACAATCCTTCATATTTTGGTGGTATCAGTTGTTACTTCTGTTCTTTCATTTCTAATTTTATTTATTTGGTTACTCTCCTTTTTTCATGAATCTGATTAAATGTTTTCAATCTTGTTTATCTTTTCAAAGAACCATGTTTTTGTTTTATTACTCTTATGTATTATAATTTTGGTCTCAATAAATGTCATTTATTTCCTCTCCAATCTTTATTATTTCCTTCTATTTTAATTGAAGGAAATAGGCTTTTTTTGTTGTTCTTTTTCTAGTTGTTTTAGGTGTAGGATTAAACTGTTTATATGAGATTTTTCTTATTCCTTGAGGTGTGCCTCTAATGCTATCAATTCTCCTCTCAGGACTGTTTTTGCTGTGTTCCATAAGTTTGGGGATTATATATGTCCATTTCCATTTGCTTGCAGGTAATTTTTGATTTCTTGCTTGATCTCATTGATAATACATTCACTGCTTAGTAACATGCTATTTATCTGCCATGTATTTGAATTTTTTTAAAGTGTTTTTATTGAAGTGATTTCTAGTTTTATGCTATTGTGATAGGAGAAGGTGCTTGAATTATTTAAGTATTCTTGAATTTGTTAAGACTTATTTTGTATTCTAACGTGGTCTTTGAGATTGTTTCATGTGCACTTGAGAAGAATATCTATTCTGCTGCATTGGGATGAAATATTCTATAAATATCAACTCCATCCAATCTAGTGTGCCATTTAAGTTTGCTGTTTTCTGTCCTGGATGGTGTGGCTCAGTGGACTGAGTGCTGGCCTATGAACCAAAGGGTCACAAGTTCAATTCCCAGTCAGGACACCTGTCTGGGTTGCAGGCCAGCTCCCCAGTACAGGGCATGTGAGAGGCAACCACACATCGATATTTCTTTCCCTTTCTTTCTCCCTCCCTTCTCCTCTCTCTAAAAATAAATAAAATTTTTTGAAAAACTTGCTATTTTCTTGTTGATTTTTTGGTGCGGAAGTTCTATCTATTGATGACAGTGGGATGTTCAAAATCTCTATCATGGCTGCATTGCTTAATCTCTTTCTTATAGTCCACAACATTTTTTAATATATATTTAGGTGCTCCTACTACATAAAAAGGTCTATATAAGTTTAGAAGAGGTATCCTTTGTTGGACTGATTCCTTTAGTAATATGTGGTTACTTTCTCTGTCTTTTGTTATCATCTATGCTTAGAAGTCTATTTTGTCAGATATCACCACCCCAGCTTTTTGTTCACTCCCATTCACATGGTATATTTGATTCCAACCTTTCACTTTCAGCTTGTGTAAATTTTTTGTTCTGAGATGGGTTTCTTGTAGAAGCTTATTTCTGAGTCATAATTTCTTATCCATCCAGCTACCCTATATCTTTCAATTAGAACATGTAGTTTGTTTTTATTTAAGGATATCATTGATAGGTATGTATTTATTGCCATTTCTTCTTTATACTGTGTTCTCTCTATTTTTCTTAAAGCACTTTCTTTAACATTTCTTGCAATACTGGTTTGGTAGTAGTTAACTTTTAGCTTTTGGGTTTTTATTTTGTCTTTTCATTTTTTGTATTTTTGTTTTGCATTTTGCCTGGGATGTTTTTTATTTTGCCTTCAATTTTAAATGATAGTTTTGCAGGGTAGACTAGTCTTGGTTGCATTACTTTTTTTGTTTATTTGTTTATTTGTTTTTTGTTTCTTTGAATATTTAATGCTAATTCCTCCTGGCTTGAAGTTTTTCTGTTGAGAAATCAGCTGACAGACTTATGGGAGCTCCCTTGTAGGAAACTACCTGCCTCTCTCTTGCTGTCTTTAAGATTCTCTCTTTGTCTTTAACCTTTGCAGTTTTAATTATGATGTGTCTGGTATGGGTCTCTTTGGGTTCATCTTGGTTGGGACCCTCTGTGATTCCTGAATTTGTGTGATTTTTTTCTTCATTAGGTTAGGGAAGTTTTTTTTTTTTTTTTGCCATTATTTCTTCAAACAAATTCTGTATTTCTTGCTCACTCTCTTCTCCTTCTGGTATCCCTGTGATGTGGATGTTGTTATGCTTGATGTTGTCCCAAAGGTTCCTTAGACTTTCTTAATTTCTCTTAATTCTGTTTTCTTTTTTATCTTCACCTTGGTGGATACTGTTATCTTGTCCTCTAATTTGCTGATTTGATCCTCTGCTTCATCTAATCTGCTTTTGATTCCTTCTAGTGTATCATTCATTTCAGATATTGTATTCTTCATTTATTACATGTTCTCTTTTATGGTTTCTATGTCCTTTTTAATGCTTACTATCTCTCTGTTAAAATTTTTACTGAGATCATCCATTTTTTCCCCTGAGGTCCTTGAGCATTCTTGTAAGTATTATTTTAAACTCTGTATCTGGTATTTTGGTTGCTTCCATTTCATCCGCTTTTAAATTCTTTTTCTGGGGATTTCTCTTGTTCTTTCTGGGAGGCATTTTTTTTTTATCTCCTCATTTCATCTTTGTATGCTAGGTAGATCTGCTATATCTCCTAAACTTGTTTTCATGGTTTTATGATGAAAGTGTCTTGCTTGGGTCAATGGCACAATCTTCCCAGATCACCTGAGTTTTTTGCTCCAGGAGTGTTTCTTGTAGGTTATGTGTACCTCCTATTGTAGTTGAGTCTTAAATATTGTTGTCCTTTTTGTGGGTAGAGTTAATGCTGCAGGCTGGGAAGCACCATGTATGAGACACTGTGAAGGGGCTGCCCCCAAGGTGGAGTTGTTCCCAGCAGGGTTGGGTGCCTGCCAGAATCTACTCTGAGTATGCCGCTTGTGTGGCTCTATGCTGCATAGAGGTATGGTGTGGTATGAAGCCCACCACTGTTTGCATTGGTTCTGGGTCCATGTGGGTTGGGATCAGGTACACATCACTGTCAGATGTTGTGTGTAACCAGTCTTAGGTCACCTGTCTGTACCTATCATGCTGTTCACTGTCTGTGTCTGTGTCTACTGGTCCTGCATGTGTGTGTTAGGGGCCAGTCTGTGTACAAGGGTGTGCTTCGTCCAGCTCAGAGCTGGGGGAAGATCTGTAAAAGGACCAAGGTTCCCTGAAGTCTACCTCCACCTGTCAGCTACACTGCCTCTCCTGAGGTTGCTTGGTCTTCCTCTGGAGCCTTGTGATGACTGACTGTAGGATGAGCCCAGGAGAGTTGAGATAGGGCTAGTGGGTTCTTTACTTCAGGGTTGCACACTCAGGCACTCAATGAGGGGAATGTAGTCCCTGTTTCAAAGCCAACCCCTTCCGTCTCTGCCAGAGTCTCCAATCCTAGTCCCCTCAGAGGGGCTAGGGACAGGGAAGATTCAGGTTGGGTACAGCCAGCTTTTCCCTTTTTGGGAGCAAGCTCGTCCTCCCTGGGCTCAGGGGGATAGATCAAAAGAGTCTTCCATTGAGGTAGTTGCTGGCACAGCCCACTATAGGAGGCTAAGCTCTTTGTTCTGATCTAGACAATAGACTCTGAGGGTCTCACACTATGAAAATCCTCACCCTGAGTTGCTCTTCCTTCCCCACAACTGAACTGCACCCAGTGCAGCTATCCAGGTCTTGGCAGGGATGATCTAAACAGTTTCCAGTTATGGTTTGTGAAAATCTGTGGGAGAGGGGCAGGCACTTCTTCCCCTTCATGGGGTAACATGAGTTGAACTCACAGGGGATATTGGATTTGCCTCCCTACAATGTAGTCATGCAGCCTAGAGCTCACTTCTCTGGCTCTCAGACAGAATCCTCCCTAGGAGACACAGTATGAAAATCCCAGCTCTGTGTCATTCCCTGGCACACCGCCAAATCAAGCAAGATGGGGTCAAATATCCAAGCCCTGTGACACACTTTGATCTTTCCATGCAGTGGGTCTCAGCAGGTCTGGGCCAAGTCCCAGCTTGGTGCAGCTCTCCTACAATATCAAATACAGCAGGACAGATACAAAGGTCCCAGATCTACACAGCTCCTCTGTGTCTCCAAACTTACGGAAACCAGGGAGGACGAGCGGCTCAACTGGTAGGGGATGGGGGCACCAGTTGTGCCCTTGAGGTGGGGGAGACCAGTCCTCTTTCCCAAGCCACATAGTTTAGTTACCATTTTGGACTCCACCAAAAAATTCTCGCCATAAAAAAGAGGGCCCTTTAAATCACTACTGAGTGTAGCCACCAGACCCCTCTGCAGGACCCAAGGGTGGCAGTTTGGCCTCTCCAGCAGTCAGAGTCCAAACTGTGAACTCCCAGGCTGGTGCTGTAATAATAGGAGCACTCTACCCTGGGAAGGTGCCCTCTAAGTCTCCCAGGTGGGGTGTATCCCCACTTATTTCCACTGCTATGTGCTACTCAGACTCATCTTCCCATCTCTGTTGCTCTGGGTTGGGGATCCCTGCATGGGTTTAAGATCTTGTGCTCTAACAGGGAGGGC
>PVIA01010321.1:0-52727 GCA_004024845.1 Tonatia bakeri | reverse complement strand
TTCCTGATCAACAGTGCTTTGAACTGTGCATCTGGTAATTCGGCAATTTCTTGGTCACTTAAAAAAATTGGTTCTGGGGCTTTCAAATATGTTTGAGCCATCTTTTTAATTTTCCTTTGGTTCGGATGCAGCTATTTCGTAAGGGCGGCGGAGCCTTAGGTGTTCACGGGGTGGGGCACCCCAGTCGCTGGGTTGTGACGTGGTATGTGGGGGCGGGGTCTGAGAGGGAACAATGGCGCCTGCTCCGCTCTCTCTAGGACTTCCGTTCCCTCCACTGCCTCCCACAAGCAAACTGGGCCCTTGCTGTGCAGGCTCCCGGGCGGTGGGCTGGTGTACTTTCTCGGACTCTGTGGGCTTCCCCGAGAAGTCTCCTGTGAGAGTCTCCCGGCCTCAGTTCCCAGACGGGGCTCTTAAGCTTTGAAATGCGGCGGCACTGCCCGTTTTTCAATTAGTTCGTGCGCAAACGTGTGGCTGTGGACAGCCAGCTGCCCTGCGCCCCTCGCTGGGTCTGCTAGTCACCTCCGCGCTTCCGCGCCCAGCGTCCGCCACCGGTCCGTCCGCTGCCGCTGCCGTCTGCACCCTGCGCGCCCGCCAGCCAGCGCCTCTTCCCGCCGGGAACCCTCAACCCCACTTTGCAGGCCTCCCGACTCCGCCGCTCCTTACCGGTCTGGATGTACTGGAGCCCGACTTCTGTTCAATTAATTTCCCTCTGTTCTGGTTGTTAATTGTTTCTCAATCTTTGTTGTTTTCAGTCTTGGTGGCACGAGGAAGCACAGTGCGACTGCCTATGCCTCCATCTTGGCCGGAACTCCCAAAGTCTTATAAAAATAAAATAAAATTATAGGCCAATCTCTCTTATAAATTGAAAAATTAAGTTGCAATAATCTGCAGTCAAATTTAACACTATATTTTAAAAAACCACACAAACAACAAAAAACATTACTTATGACCAAGTAGGGCCTTTGGGGAACATCAGGTTGAGAGAGGTAGTCTAGTGTATAGTTAAGACAGAGGTTTTGGAGCCAGTGTGTCTGTTACTTCCTAGCTGTGTGACCCTGGGCAATTTGCCTAACCTCTCTGTGCCTTGGGTTTCTCACCTGTAACATGAGTTAATAACAGTCCCTACCTCGTAGGATTATTGTGTAGATTAAATGAGTGAAATCAGTTGAGAACTTGGAAAAGAGCCTCCATTAGTTGTCATCTCATCAAACACAGTGGATACAGAGGCCACTAAAGAAAGATGCGACACAAAGACGGACGTCAGCAACAGATGCTGGCCAAGGATGACAACAAACCAGGGACCTCATAGGGGCACAAAGGATGCCACTCCAGGATGGGTAGAATCCAGAATTAACCAAGTTTTGAACTGAAGGTGGCAAAGAAATTACTGAATTGGACTGAATTTCCTTGAATAGGAGCAATCGGCTTTTTGCATCAGGCAGAATCAGGGCTGAGAGTCAGAAATCGAACTTAGTAATAGAAAGTACAGTTACATTTTAGCACTCCCCAGTAGGACTGCAGATAGGGCCGGCCACATAATTTGCAGGATATTGTGCAAAGTAAAAATGTCAGGTCCCTTGTTCAAAAAGCAGGAATGATGTGCTATTGAAGGTACTAAAAATGTAATGCTTTTTCCTTTCTTCCAAGATCTGTCTTTTAATTTGCTATTTTCTGTTGTTCAACGCAAAGAAAATTAAAAATTTAAATGATTAGCATGAATCACCATTCATCCTTATATTCTGCAGTAGCATTCTTAGATGCAAATTTAAGAACATTAAACTCATGTGTGGAACCACTGAAATGACCCAACTCATATTTTGTAGCTCACACATGTGTTCTTTTCTTACCAGGACAGCGGAAACATTCCGCAAAGCTAACTGGCTTTACTTCACTTCATGATACACACATGTTCTACCACCACTCTTCACCTTTGCCTGAATGATTGGTAAGGAAGGACCGAAAGCACAGGAGCGATGGATTCACCGCTTTCCCTTTCCTTCTACAACACAGCAGCATGCACCTCACACCTGGTACTCACTCAGAGTCTCCTGAAGATCCATGCGCTATGGGCCCATCAGGGGCCAAGGGAAGAGAGTGCAACAAGGAGGTGCAGTGTGGGAACAAAACGTGGAGGCTGCTCATTACCTTAGAGCGGCAATCCCAACCTTTCTTATCTCAAGGAACACAGAAGCTAATTACTGAAATTCTGCAGCACACCAAAAAATGTATTATACTTTTTGCTGGTCTGAGAAAAAAATAGGTGTAATTTTGATTCATTCACACCGGACGGCTATTGTGTTGGCTGTTGTCATTTCTTTATTTGACCATCTAAGAGAAAAGAGGTCGGTGCCCTTGACTAGTCAGGGATTGGGTGCTTTAAAAACTCTTGCAGCACACTAGCTGAAAATCGCTGCCTGAGAGAAAACGGTTTTGAAGGGGTAATGGGGGTGGCAGCCACGTTGAAGACAGTAGAGTTGTGAGCAGGAGGAGAGGAAACGGGACAGCAAGTGTTAGCAAGGAGTTTCGGCTGTAAAGGGGAGGGAAGCGCAGCATCCAAAGGGGCATGTGCGGTTTTGAGGAAGCATTTGTTTTTAACCGATCTTCCTGATGATTGAATGACATTATCCATATGAAGGGTTAAGCTTAGTGCCTGGTACATAGTCAACAAACATGAGCTTTAAAAACAGGGTGAAGTAGTATTAACACCTCCATTTTAAATAACTGTAGGTGTGCCTAATTCCAAACTTTCAAACACTCCATTAAATGACTTCACATCCTGCTAAATGGCTACTCTAACTTTCCCTTCTGCTACACAGATTATTGATTAAACCCTCAGGTAAAAGAATTTGCTGCAGCGTCTGAAGTACTAACCAGAAGCTGAATAAAGTATTTAAAATACTTATTTTTAATACAATACTTATGTTTTTTAGTCCTTGTAATAATTACATACTCTGCCCTCAGCACACAAAATGAATACCCGGGATCACCCTTTTCCATCCTCAAGACAGTATTCTTTGGGAAACCTGCAGGTTTAGATACCAGTCAATACCTTGGTGTGAGCGCCACCTACTGCTGAGAAATTTAACGGCGCTCTCAGATAGTTCTAATGTCTTGTTGGTTCAAGGCATTATTTACTCCAGAGATCCTTCATAGGGATGAAATTCACTGTATTTTTCGGACTATAGGACGCACTTGCCCCTCCAAATTTGGGAGGAAAGGGGGGTGCGTCTTGTAGTCCGAATGTAGCTTACCTGGCTCGCTGGGGGGGGGGGGAGGCGGCGGCCTATGCTATTTATGTTATTAAATATTTCACATTTTTTGCTTCAAAATTTGTTCCCAATTTTCCTCCTCTAAAACCTAGATGCATCTTATGGTTCGGTGGATCTTACAGTCTGAAAAATTCGGTAGATGATACTTATTTCAGTTAGGTAGTTAAAAAGTTAAAACTTGAAAAGTTCCCTTTAACTTTTAACTGGTAGTTAATTAGTTAACTGGCCAAACATTTGTGCACAATTCCTCTTTTAACTAGGAAGCTCTGTCTCTTTAACTACTCAAGAAGTTTCAGGTTTTGAAATTTGAATTCAATTACACTAACTTTCAGTGGTTCGAGTGACTGGCGTTTCTGAGACTCACTCGGTGACCATGCATTTATGAGCTAGAACACACAACTTCAAGTCTGCCTTCCCTGACGGCTTTCTTTATGCCAGGCCCTAGACCTGGGGGACACAGAGCTTTTAAAAACTACATCAATAGAGAGCAACAGTATAAAATATATATTCAAATGTTAAGTGATGAAATGGAATTATATATAAAGTAAAATCAGGAAAGAGATGAGGGAGCAGTTAGTCCTGTGTAAGATTCTGCAGAGGAGACCTCTGAATACAGCATGTCCGAACAGGTAGGAACTTACCCAGTGGTCCATTTATTAAGTGTGTTTTATTTGTTTATTAAGTGTGTACCATGGGGACAAAGGTAAGTCATACAGAGTTCATTTTCTAAAACAGCCCACAGCCTAGTAGGAGAGGCAGATATATAAAGAAATTACTCCCTCCCCACTTTGTGTAAAACCAGAATAAAATGTGTTAATTTGGAATGGAAATATAAACGTCGAGAGACTCAGATACTGATGTACACAAAGAACTCAATGCTTAGTGTAAAGCACTATAATAGGAATAAGAACCAATGTGCAATGGTAACAAAGAGTGCATAATTAACCCACTAGTCAGTGAGTCCTCTACCAGAATGTGAGTTCTCTAAGAATGAAATTTGGTCTTATTTATATTCTGGTCCCTGGGCCAGTGCAGAGCCCGCAATGCAGCCACCAATCAAGGCTGGTAGAATTGTGCTCAGGGGAGGAAAAGAACAAAAAGTTTATCAAGGAGATTGAGCTGGGTGTTGAGATTAAAAAGAAGTTGTCACTAACTTGAAAGAACATAAGCACCCCTGTGTTCATTGCAGTGTTATTTACAATCGTTAAGATATGGAAGCAGCCCAAGTGTCAATCAGTAGATGAGTGGATAAAACAACTGTGGGACACTTACACAATGAAATACTATTTGGCCATAAAAAAGAAGAAAAGTTAACCCTTTGCAACAGCATGGATGGACCTGAAGAACATTATGCTAAGTGAAATAAGCCAGTCAGAGAAAAACAAATACCATATGATTTCACTCATATGTGGAATCTAATGAACAAACTGAACTAACAAGGAAAATAGAGACAAACAGAAAGGCAGAGAGCAGAACAATACCTAGTCAGGGGAGGGGTTTAGAGAGCGGAGGGATTGAGCAAAAAGGAAAAAGGACTCATGGACACAGACAACAGTGTGGCGATTGTGGGATGAGGCGGGTATAAGAGGACTAAATGGCAAAGGAAAAAAGCCCGACTTCTGTCCCCCATCATACTCATTGGAGCCAAGGTGGGCACCAAACGGCATCTGTGGCCACATCCCATCCTTTTACCCATTTTGCCTCCCATAGTGCCAATGCTCCCACCTTCAGATGTTCCAATGTGTGAATCTTTCAAGTGTGTGTGTGTTGAGCAGGGGACCCTTTGTTGAGTTATAGTTGTCTGACTTGTAAATTTAAGAGTAGAAACAAAGGAGTCTTCTCACTCTGCCATTCTGCTGCCTTCCTTATGTGACTCTTCCACTATAAAAATGTGTCTTTCGTGCCTCTAGGAACAAAGGCAGTTTTCTGCATACAGATGTTTTCAGTTATTACCTTTTCCATTCTCTCCCCAGCAATTGTTGAAATTAGCCCAAGTTCCAGGGGTGTCCAACCTGCAGCTGGCAGGCCACATGCAGCCCAAGATGGCTGTGAACACGGCCCAACACAAAGTTATAAATTTAATGAAAACATTATGAGATTTTTTTGTGATTACATGTTGCAGTGTATTTAATGTGTGGCCCAAGACAACTCTTCTTCTTCCAGTGTGGCCCAGAGATGCCAAAATGTGGGACACCCCTGGAGAAGATCTTAATAGTGTGAAGCCTGGTTTATTTTAACAATCTGCGGTTCCTTCATGTGGAGTTACTCTGTTTAATAGATAGATAGTTGGATGGACAGGGCCTTTGAAATCACTCTCGGGGTCCTCCCACGGAGAGTAGCCTGACAGCCTAACTCTGGTATAAGAACATGTTGGAAACCACCCTGCCTGGTATCAGAAGCTGTAACCCCCGCCAAGGCTAAGGTTGAGGGAATGACCTTGAAACCGTAAGCCAGCAAAGAGACAAAAGCTTATCTCCCTGGCAGGAGCACTGCTTCTGCTCCTTTTACTTCACCATAACTGGCCCCAATGCTTGGTTGGTTAGCCAATGACAGGTAAGATTCCCCAAGGGGGGAACAACCTAAGACAAGCACGATCACGTGGGAGGCCCCCAAGGAAGGACTTTGAGGGGTACAGCAAAAGGGGGTGATGGACCCTCGCCCCTTGGCTTTGACAAAGCCTGAGTCCTCATTCCATCTGCAAGAAAACATCCTAATTTCTTGGCTGCCTTACTTCCCTTGCTCCACCTAAGCCTGAAACAATGACAGAGGGTGGTGCAGCCCTGTACTGGAAAGGGTGGGTTCCCCGGGTGATCAGGTCTAAGAAAGAATATGTAAAATCCTGTGAAAACTGCTTTGTTTAGAATGCTCTCAATTGAATGATAAGGGTCCAAGAAAGAAGTAAGTTTGTTCCTTAAAGTTTTTACAGCTCTTTAGCTATCTGACCCTGACTCAAAATAGGCCCTCAGAGTTCCTTGTTATTTGATCCTTACTTCCCGGCAACGAGTAATGAGCTTTACCTGAATTCCTGTGTAAATGAACCCAATAAAGCCATTGAGGAATAGGCTCTTGGTCCTTCTCCTTTGAGAGACAGGCCACCTTTCCTCCCCAAGCAGATCAAGTCTTGGTAGACTTATTCTCATCCGTGGCGGATGGGGGGGCTCGGCGGACAAAGCTCCTCCACAGGAACATTCCTTTCGCTGACAGATCTTGACTTACTCTTAGATTCTAGAAAAGTATAAAAAACAGTGTTTAGCCCTGGCTGGCATAGCTCAGTGGATTGAGCGCGGGCTGCGAACCAAAGCATTGCAGGTTCGATTCCCAGTCAGGCCACGTGCCTGGGTTGCAGGCCATGGCCCCCAGCAACCGCATATTGATGTTTCTCTCTCTCTCTCTTTCTTCCTCCCTTCCCTCTCTAAAAATAAATAAATAAAATATTTTTTAAAAATGGTGTTTATACTTTAGGGAAAATGCAATATCAATGAATGAGTCTCCTTGTATGAATTGAATTATAGCCACTTCTGATTATGTGAAGATGCTGAGACAGTAGGTTCTAAACTCAACACTCAATAAGGCAACGTGCCTTAATTTTCCCAGAGGTGCCCCTGTCAGCCACCTCACTGCCCTTTTCCAAGTGGTTTTAGGGATGAAGATCTAGAAACTTTGGCCTTTACACTGAAAAAGTATTGAGCTAAGAAAAGACTCAATTTGAGTGTGCTGCTCCCCCGTGTGAGTTGAGGAAATACCCTCGTAAACCAAGGCTGAGTAGTCCCAGGGTGTTTTGTCTTGTGAGAACTGAGAGAGAGGGTAGTCCCAAGGACATGCCCATTCACATTTTTAATGTTTACATAAATGTCATTAATTCGTAAATGCTGGAAATCAGTGTACCACAGATAATTTGAGACAAGATGTTGTTATCTGAAGAAGGCACTTGAAACTCAAGGGAACAGAACACTCCAAGAAAACCCAGGGGCCTGGACTTTCTAATGTATGAGGAAACAATGAAGTACTCGTAGAAGTCTCAGCTGGACGACTTCAAAAACCTGAAAGGCCAGGTCACAGTTCTTTAGCAAAACTGGGTGTCAGCCCAATCTGCTTCTTCTATCCCACTGATGAAAAGTCAAGAGAATGACAAAGAGATGGCAGAATTATTATAGATTTTACAATTCAAGTGGAGGGATAATTTAATCATTCTTATTACAAACTTTTAATGTAATACACTGTTTACTTTTAAAGACAGAGAACTGAAGGAGTGTGTCCTAAAAGCCATGTAATTTGTGCAAATAGTTTGCAAACTAATTGAGTTTTTAAGAGGTATTCAGATGTCTCAGGATCTCAAAAATTAATGTTTAGAAAGCTTTCCTGACAAGCAACCAAATAAAATACTTAATTGAAAACATAAATCTTCCATTGAAAAGAGGTATAAAAATTATTTTAAAATGTCTGTTTGCAAGACTGAATATGCATAAGCATGTTTTGAATGCAAACTTAAAGACATAACTGTTATTGGTATTGTGAAAATCAATCAAGCTAAGGCGTTATAAATTTGAGATTCCTATTCAAATTATTTTAACTAATAATTTTGTTTTCAGCATACCATTACAGTTGAGAAAAGCTTCCAAGCTTAAAAAAAAAATGGCAGGAGACAGATAAAAATTATGTCAAATTGTAATAATAAAATGAGTGTACACATACTTCCACACACACATACCTACAAATCTGGTAACACACACACAGTCCCTCCATGCCTATGAGAAAAAGACGTGTCACTTGGAATCTGGATCCCATAGACCCTGGTTTCTGGGCTGATAATAAGGGAGTTAAGCCCCTCCCTTTTCCTTCTGGTAGGAAGGGAAAAAAACTCATCTTTGAGTTCTGGTTTTTGTTTTTAATGTAAATTTTATAATTCCAAATTTTAGTGCCTTTATATTAAAGGCAATAAAATACATGACACAACTAATCTAGGAGCACTACCATTTCTTACTGTGGAAACGTCCTTACTTAATGTTGATAAGTGAAATTAAAAAGAAAATCTATTGGTAAAATTATTTTTTTTAAATAAACCTTAATTTTTAAAAAGTGATTTTATGGTTCACATCTGAAGGGGAAAGTAGAGATACTACAAAATATGAAATTGGGAATACAAACATGGTTTATTTTATTCCTTGCATTGTTTCAAAATCTCCTAACTTAAGGTAGCTATAATATTTTATGACTGTGTTGAAAGAAAATGTAAGGTAAACACATTACAGTTGAAATGTAACATAATTCATATATCCACTTTCTTATAAATTAGTTATCATAAATCACAGATGAAAATATAAAATACAAACACACACAAATCATTTTAAAGATCTTATTAGGTAGTTTTTAAACTATGATATTTGTGATAATTCTTAATTATAGTATTATTATATTTTAATATTAAATTGCTTTAAAATTTCTTAATTGTCTTTGGGGGCTATCAGTGAAGTAAATACATATATTATTTAAAAACTTTTTAAAGGTAAACAATTAAGAGTTCAACACTGAATTGCCTTGGATAAAAGATTAAAAATGAAACTAGGAAATACATATTTGTATATAAAAATTAAGTATAGTTAGGGGATATTTAGATAAAATCTCATGCAGAATTCTGTATTAATATTAGGTTATCCATCTGATATGCCCTTGAGTGGAAGGACTTGTATTTTGTTAAGATGATATTCATAGCAAGACTGGGGTAGACTGTAACCTTTCTGACACCAGGGTCAGATTCAAACCACTTCCCCCACCAACCTCCCCTCCTTGCCAAACACACACCCCAAACAGCCATGTTCTTGTAAAGACCCTACCATATTGACTTCAGATGTTGTCCTGTGATTTGCTTTGGCCAGAAGGAGTGTAATACAGTCATAAAGACAGAGGCTTGGAACATGCTTGTGCACTGGGGCTTTCCCTCCTGGCACAACGCTGTGGTTGTCTTGTGAAGAAGCTCCATGCAATCTCCCTGAGAAGTGACCGCAGGGAGAGGGAGGCCTTCCTGTCTCTAGTTGAGCCCATGCCCCAGGCTGCCAGCTGGCTGAATGCTGCCATCCAGGTAGCCAAGGGAGGCCAGCAGAAGACCACGTGTTTATGCCATAGAAGCACGAGAAAGAAAAGATTATTTTAGGCCATGAAGGTTGGGGGTGGTTCCATATCAATCCAAGCCCCCACACAATCTAATTCCAAGGTAACTGAGTTGAAACAAGCCCATAATAATCATTACACAATCCCCACGTTAGAGCCAACAATATTCTTCTCTGACTGACAAACACCTGGGCTCTTTTCAAAGCCCAAAATGAAATAGTAAAGTAATAGATAGTAAATAGTATCTTATGACTTCACTTAGATTTATTTTTTTAAGGTTTATAATTAATTAGAGGCTTACAATATTATGGCTTGAACATATAGCATGGTAAAACCACATACTACAAGGTATAAGCTGGTCAGTAAGAAAATATCTTGAAAGATGGGTCTGCGATGTCCCAAGGGGCAAGGACGCTCTCACAATGTTGGGAGAACCTGGAAATTAAAAAGGAGTTCCCACAGGTTAAATTGTTACTGTTTTTTCCCTTCAAAAAGGAGATTAAACTTATACTTACTTAAAACAAGTTAAGGATGTAAAAAACCAGGAGTCCATAATGATAGTCAAAAGAAAGGAATAGCAATTTAATTTTCTCTTCAAATACTTAGTACTTTATTAAAGTCCGTTTTATTTGAAGAAGAAAAGATATTGGTCTTGAAGTTTAATTGTAGGTCTCTTTTCAGGATGGGTTAAACATACAAAGAATGAGAGAATGTTAACGGTATGTGAAAGACAAGACTTTCTTCCCCTGAAATATAAATAGGCTCTAAATAGGCTTTCGAGACTTCCTGCTACCCCCTCAGCACCCACCCACTTACCGGACATTCAACTACTAAATTGATAACAAGCATTAAGGAGGTGGGGCAAGGCGTTCCTTTCATAGGCACAGGAGGTCCTCCCACCTGACCCTGGGGCTTGAGACTGTAAAAAAGAATTTAAGATCTTGAAGCCAAGTGGATTTTACCTTTCAAAAGACTTTAATTTGTGGGAATAATCTTTAAATTTAAATGCTGGATAGTGGTTTTACTAGCTGTTTTGAAGTTGCTTGCCATCTGTGGTTACTAAAGATGCTGGATGGTCACCAAGGGTCCACATACTGAGCCTTTCTGTCTTTAACTTGCACACAGAAGGTGAGGGTCGGAAGAATTGTCACCCAATCCCAAATAACCCTCCTCCTGTTGAGCCTCTTTGCGCTGACCTTTCCTGGGGATGAAATCAGAAAACCATTCATTCGCAGCGCTTTTTTAAAAAAGTTTTTTGCTTTTTTCAAAGTGATACATACCCAGGATTTAAAGAGTTAAATGGCTGTGATAAGACTTCCCTTTCCCAACCACTTTCAACTTTTAGCTGATTCTTTGGTATATATTTCCACATATCTAAATAATATGTTCATATGTCTACTTCTTGATTTCTCAGTTAGTCATTACCTATTGATTTCCCAATAGGAAAGATGGGGATTTAGTTTTCTTGTCCACACTCCTGTGCACTGCTACCACGCCAAGTACACTTTTAGTTCTGAATTCTCCTGAGACAGGTATAGAATAATTTACTTATGGTGGCCAATCAGCTGGATATCACTGATGTACCAGATTGACGTGATGTTCTGCAGGATGTCCAGAAGTTCTAGATCTCTTCAAGCTATTTTAAGACAGAGGGCAGGAATGTTAACATTTCAGGCCAAACTGCAAAATTGTATTTTCATCTATTTCAAGGGAATGCCAACTGTTCCTGATCCTTTCTTGAGACTGGAATAAAAAAGAACGCATTCACTAAATCAATGATGTGTACCAAATACCTGAGGCTGTATTCGTTTATTCTAGCAAATATACTGCACTCTGCATAGCAGCCACCATCCGGCCCACTAATTGGTGAGCTTGCCATGATCACTGTCACCATTCAGGGTCCATCTATTGTTTGCAGGGACACACGGTGAGTTAAATGGAGATATGATAGGAATCAGCACCCCCGTATCTTCCCAATGCATAAGAGCGGCGCTAATTTCTACTGTCCTCCCCTGAGATACATTGTTTAGATTTCCTGTGCCATGTTTGTCGGGGGAGGGGAGGCAGTTTCAGAGGCTTCCACTTGGACTTCCCCACTATAGCTTTTACTCCACAGGCAAAGGTCCCACTGGGTTTGAACCAGTTGCCAAAAAGGTCAATCCCATGATATATTTGAGGACTGGGGACATGACCACTACGTAGGCTGCAGACCCAATGGACCCCTCTGACCTGGATCTTGCCTCGACCCCTCTTATTAACTGGCCTCTCTATGCCTCCACCCTGACAGAGAGCTGAGAGCATACTTCTGGTCTCTGGGTATCAATGTCAATTCAGGACCTGAATTGAAATGTCTGGGTGTTCCCATTTCGCCAAGGTATAATTACCCAAAGAAATGACCAAATATACAAGATGGAGCAAAAGTAGCTTTACAGTTGTGAATATGCAAAACAGAGAGTTTATTCCTGTATTATTATTTATTATTGCATTATTTTCCATATGAACAACTGTAAACCTTCTTTTGCCAAACCCTGTACCTTGGGAAGGAACTAGGGAAATCATTTTCATTATACTCGTTGAAGGACAGCAGGGTCTTCCCTTCTGGGGACCTCTTCAGTCAATAGGTTCCAGGTCAATAAACTGGCTTAGGTGTGGAAGCTGATTAAGGAATTGTGACTTTATTGGGCAATGGAACTTAGCCTCATGGTCGGCTATTATTAATTTTTCCTGCTGATACAAACTAATAAGACCTTTGTTGGCTGCCTACCTATATTGCCCCTAAGGATCAGATTTTCTTAACCATTTCCATAATTGTGTGGGTCAGGTCTACATTTTAATTACTACAACCCCCTGGCTTCTGGCTTCTGGTTTCTGGTAGTTGAGCACTGCCACCTGGCCTCTATGGTTTTGGGGTCTTGTCATCCCCTTTACTACAAGTGAGCCAAGTTCTAGGAGGCCTCTGCTATCTTCAGCTGTGACTTGCAGAAAGCAATGGGTACCCCACGCTCCTGGTGGCATGCATCTTTTGGCGGGAATACTCCTTTACCTCCATCATCAGGCACGGCACCTCCCGGCTAGGTTATGCTCTGACTTAACCCTGCTTATCGGCCTAGTGCCCAGAAGACTACAAATTCACAGTGCACATAGAATAACCTTAAAAGAAACGTCACGTTGGCATTGTGGAAACATTTGGACAGACTCAGATATTGCACAATGAAAAACTGCTGACTCTTGTGTAGGTGCAAGGTATTTGTGGCATAAAAGGAGATAATTGGAAAACATTATAAAATTGGTATTTACTAGCTTTTTCTTGCCATTTTTAGCACAATTTATGAGAAATGAACGTGGGCCAGAGCTAGCCAATCTGCAAGTAGATATGGAAAGCAATACGTTTTTACTAAAGGAGTTCTGTCTATAATCTAAGTGGATTAAGAGTCCCAGAATTTTGAGCCTTAGGTCTGAAAAAAAACAAACAAACAACTATTACTTCTCTGCCTCCAAATCAAAGCCCACAGAAACAGCACCTGTGAACAAAAGCCTCAGAAAGAAATATGCCCGCCGCTCAGCCATACAAAGCTGACAAATATGGGCCTGAAATGCTGTCAACTGTTAAATCCCATTGTTTTAGGGGCCCCCAAGTTAGCTGTCGTTAAGGGTGAGGTAGCCCGCTCTGCACAGGAAGCCAGAAAATAAAAGGAAAAGAGTCTTTGGGCTTAAAAACTAGTGCTATATCTAGGTAAGAACTCTGGCTGGGAGTTCTCTCACACACAACTGACTGAAAGCAAAAGATTTAGAAGACCTTCAAATTTTTGTGTAAATTATAGTGCCATAAATACACCAAGCCTGAATACATCCACGGGCTTCAGCTGTTGCTACTGATAGGCACATTTGGGGAGATGTCTGGTATTTCTGAAGCAACATTAGCAAAGTCTAGGTATCTACAGGTTCTGTGGGCCTTGACAGGCAGGATTTAGGCCATCCCCATGCTCATGTAGACCCCAATGGGTACCTCATTGGCAACACAAGCAGCTTTCTGATGGCGGTGGTCTCCTAGGCAGTTGCAGGGGCAATATAATTCAGAAATCGTCATTTCCTGATTATAGAAAAGTCATTGCTCCCTTGGTGCCCTGTTCTATGAAGACTTTGGGACTCATTCCTGAAAAACGAACCTTAGAGTCTATTTAATCAACACTCCAAAGTATTCAATACCCTTTACACTTATGCCAGGTGGAAAGGGTTTTATTCTCTGCAGATGAACCTTGACTGGTACTGTAAATCATATAATACAGGAAGAATAGTGGCTACAAACAATAGGATCTTAGATAAAAAAAACTAGAATTGGGAATATTAGAATAGGAAATTAGAATTGGTTATTTATCCTAGTAGAATTTGAAAGTAGCAATGATTTTGCTAGTATGAGAGAATAAGACACTCCAGTCCATGGTAAACAATGGCAAACTAAGGGAGTGACCTATAGTTTGGTCACTCCCTTAGAAAATTAGAAAAACTGACAGTTTTTCTAATCCTGTCCTTATTTATTTTGGGCATTACTGTTACACTGGCCTCAAAATGAGCTGGGATGCTTCTCCTTCCGCTCTCAAACAGTGTGCATCAATCCCATGGAAGTATGGTAAAAAGCTAGTTTTGAGCCTATTTTTCCAAGTGATGGCAGCATTAACCTCTCTTTAGGCAGTTCAGAGATCACTGCGCATGTCATAATGTTCTTTTTATAAACTCAATGATTGGGAGCTTTCTAAGTTCCACTTTTAAAATATTTTTTTTTTGGTGGGGGGAGGGAGGTGGCCAAGGTGGGTAAGTTAAGAGGCAGTTACCTAAATTCAGGATTCTTGGCTTGGGAAGGGAAAAGGTCATCAATCCCCTGAAGGTTTTTAGGGTTAATATTACCATTCTAGGTGATCTCTCCTAGTCTCATGGTTTAAAACACCCTTTGATGACACCCAAATTTGTATCTCTTGATCTAAATTATCCACTGAGCTCCAAAATTGGTATACACCCGGCTCAACGTCTCTATTTGCATGTGAAATAGGCATCTCAATCTTAATGTCTAGAACAAGGGCCCCTCCCACCAAATCCAGGAGATCTCCAATGTTCCCCATTTTAGCAAGAACCAAGCACTGTCTAGCCGCTTAGGTTAAAAAAAACCCTATCATTTGAAACACACTCTCTGTCTCTTTTTACAATCCATCAGATCCCGTTGGCTCTACTTCAAAATATATTCTGAATCCTATCAGTTCTCAACAATTCCACTGCTACCACCTTATTGCAAGGAACCATACTACTGAAATAGCTTCCTAGCTAACCTTCCTGCTTGCACTTTTTAAGGTCAAAAGTCTATCCACCACTTTACAAATCATTCCATTCTCCAGCACAAAACCATTCAATGGCTCCCATCTCCCTACCCAGCTTAACCGAAGCCAAGCTAAATCACAAATAATCTTCCCACAATCATGTCACCCAGGTTCACTGTGCTCTAAGCACCGCGGCCTCCTTGCTTCTTTCCCAAACACCAAGCACATCAAGTTTCTGGACTTTTCTAACTTGCTGTTGGGCCTGGACCATCCTTCCCTTGGATTCCTACAAGGATCCCTCCGTTTTCATTCAACTCTCTACTCCAATATCCACTCAAGGAGATCTTTCTGGACGACCCTATCTAAAACAGCACACTTTTATCTACTTCCCCTATCATTCATACAATTTTAGTTTACCTATGTCCCTGTCCAGAATGTAAAGCACCTTTAGAGCACAGAATACTAGGTTATTTACGCCGTATGCCTAGCGCCTTGAAAAGTTCCTGGCACACATTGATCAGCTTCAAAAGACCTGGTTGATTAAATGAATTGGACTGAACTTATCTGCTTAACTGCAGCAACTTGCTTTTTATGTTTTGAGGTCATTTCACAAAGGATACAAATACACAAGGACGCAAAACCCAGGTGAGGTCTGTCGCGCCAGTTTGAGCCGTTCAGTAGGGGCTCGCCCAGGATTCCTTTGAAGCTCTCTAAGCCGGAGCTGGGCCTTAAAACGCTATTTTGTTTCCTTGTACGGACGGACGGGGAAAGGGGTAAACAGAAAATAAAGCGAGTGCGTTATGTGTGCCTAAGTTGGGGGTGCAGGAGAGACTGAGGAAGGAGTTCTGAAGCATTCCGCTTTAGATTTACAGTTATCCATAGCAGCCCTTGTTTTTTTTGGTTTTGTTTTTGGATAGGCAGGGCTGGAGCTGCTCTTCCGAAGAGAAAACTCTAGCGCCCACCAACGAACAAGCAGGTCAGCCATTTTCCGAAACTAGTTTCCCTGGTAACCCCGCCCGAGGGTGTACGCAAGAAAGGGGAGGGGCTTATTGCTAGGGCCTCACTCCGGAAACCGCACCCTCGGTGTCACCGAGTATTCACGAAACGCAGAGCTAAATTTAACAGTCAACAGCGAGAGCGCGCACTCAGCGCCAGTGAGAGCGGAAGGAGGGGGACAGCTCCTGGAAAATACTTTGTATGTCCAACAGTGATTGATGGGAGCCCTCCTTTAAAAAAAAAAAATTATTGAATATTGGGGTAATGGTTAATATTCTTTTCTTCTTCTTGGTATTGGCTGGACTTCTATTCTCCGCCCACTCAATTGGCTTTTGTCTAGGTACTTCTGATTGGCTCCTTTTCACCGGTGGCTGGGGGGCAGCCAGGACTGGGGGATTGTTCACGGATTGGTGGGTTTGAGCACCTGGCGGCTCTTTTTGCAGGAAGGAGCCGTCCCATCTTCTCTCAGTACCGTCTCCTGACCCAAACGCCTTTCCCGTAACTCGCGCGCACTAATGGTTAAAAAAAAAGAAAGAAAGAAAAGAAAAAGGAGTGTGAGGCTCGAGCCCGCCAGCCAGGCCTCTAGCACCTAGCGCGCGCCTTCAGCGAGGACCCAAGCGAGCTGCCCGTGACGGTGCCTGCAACATTTGAAACTGCAGAACCCGTTAGGATCTTGGGGAAACTACCGTTCCAGCTGGTTCCGGAGCACGTGCGTGCTAGGGGGCTAGTGGCGGTCGCGAGGCAGCTCCTGCCTTTCGCGTCTCTGCACCGTGGAAACTAGAACCGGCATTTGCGAAGGACGCCACCTCCAATCGCGGCGCTGGCGCGGGCGGAGGCTAAAACACGGGGGTCCTGAGAGTGAGGAAAACGCGCCAAGTTCCCCTCGGTGGTGGAGTGGGAAAGACCCTAGCGGTTCAGGCGCTTCGCCAGCGGGAGTACTTCTTGCGCTCCTCACTATCCCGGGGCAGGCGCGGGCGGGCGCCGCTCCGGGGATGTAGTTGGTGTCAGCGCAAGGCAGGACCAAAAGGCGGCTCGGGTTCCCGCTCTTGAAAGCGAATGGTCACTCCCCCGTGGGGAGGGCGATCCGGACAGTTTTTCCTTGGGTCGGGGACTCTGCGGGCTCGGGGCAAGGTCTCATCGGTCGCACCCATATTCATTCCGGTTGGAGTCTTCGGCGTGACTGCCGCGGACCTCGCTTTGGGCCATGACTAGGTAAGGAGGGCCTGGGGAGGAGAGGCCGGTGCCGGGGCGCCGACGCAAGTTGGGCCGGCTTCCGAGTGGGGCTACTCTGGGACGCCGGCGTCTGTGCGGCGGGGAAGACCCCCCCACCCACGGGACTTTGTCGGTGCTGCGCCCTTGCGGAGCGGCTGGTTGAGCCCTTTGGCACCGGGCGGGGCGCCCCTCTGCCGCGGCAGGACTCCAGAAAGCAGGTGCGGCTTGGGCGTAAATTGGCCAAGCCCACGGGCTTGGGGGCCGGGAGTTGTGCGAGCCTCCTGCCGTGGCGGAGCCCGCTGCGGTGGCGGGCACCGACAGCAACACAGTTTCGTCATTTTTCACTTTTGCGTTTGTAGAAATGTTTTCACTTACGTTGTCCTGTGTCGGTAATTGCTAAATTTTACCGCGCAGTTTGTTTTAATTTTTCTAGAAGTATTTAGGACGCCACGTGTTTTAAACCTTTGTCGAGAGTGTTACTGTTTTTTTTTTTTTTTTCGTGAAAAATGGGAATTGAGCCGTGGTTTTAGAAAGAAAGTTGATGGGACTGAGTGCTAACGCTGTCATTTGTTCAAGAACATTTACTGTTGGATCCGTGTTTTCTGCGAAATTTGAGACTGTAGGAGTAACATTTTTAATGTACCAACCCTCAGTTTTAAGGAAATCCAAGAGCAAGAAATGTTTTCAGTAATGTTATTCAGTCATTGCTTTGAGGGAGTCAGGAGGGTTGGTTTATTAGAATTGGTAACCCGTTATTTCAGCTACTTGATCAGTTTTTCTTTTATTTATTTAAGTGCAGTTACTGCTTCTTACTCACTTTCCATGATTTATTAGAACTAGCTCCCAAGAAAAGCCTTTTATTTTCTTAATGCTAAGAGATCCTTGACAACTTAGCGAATGCTGGTTTATCATACATGATAGCATTTTATCAGTAGCGTTAAGTGGCGAGGAGAGTAAATTGAGTTGGAGGAGGAGATGGGGAAATTCGTCAGCTTTCCACATTCCTGAGTTGTTTCAAAAATGTGGTTTCACTGCCGAGTGCAGTGTTGTGAATTCCCAGGTCAGAGACAACCAGTGAAATGCTTAGTAAGGGTGGAATTTGAGTGAATTTTGTTGTTCATGGTATCCTCTGTATCTGTATTTGTCAGTCATTGCTGAGCTTTCGGGTTTGAAGTAATTTCTCTTAATTTCCTCCCAGTTAGACTAATGAAAAATACAAGCGATTATAAAATAACTACCACAAATTGCCTTTTTTTTAATCTAAAGGTTTTACCTGAAAACTAGGAAGAAAGGTAGCAAAAGGCAAACCAAGTCATCTTTTTTCCTACATAAAGCATTACTTTTTAAAAAAACATTTAAAAATATTTGGAAAATAAGTTGCATATTGTAGTTTCTAGTGCATAAGAATTTTATATACATGAAGTTGCCCACTGTCCCAACTTTTTGTTTTTACTTTTCACTCAGGTTTTTAGGCATAACACCACCACATCAATCTCTTTTCTTGTATTTAAATTATACTTTAAAGAGACTTTTTAGAAATTTTATTTTGTGTATTCATATTAATAAGTAAAGGCCTTGGAAGGAAGGCTCACTCCAGCATCCTTTGATTTCCCATTCAGCACTGTTTCCCACCCCGTACTTTTGTAATTAGAGATGGTAGTTAGTTGCTCAGTCAGTATTTCCTGGATGAATTAATAAATTACAATAAAAATGAAGGTCTTAATCTACTTTAACTGCAGGTGTTCAAAAATGGGGTATTCTGTGATGTGACCTGTACTCTAATAGCAGGCTAAAAACAGTATCATTTATCTGATACTTTTTGTTGTATAAGAAAGTTAAGGACAAATGGCAAGCAATAGAACATTGAGTGCTTATTATTGCCAGGCATCAGGTTTTCAAATACGAAGTTCCAGTTAGTAGTATTCTTTGGTAAATTTGTTTTCAAAATTGATTTCATTGCCTACAGCTGATAACTGAAAACTAATTAAACCTTTTCTGTGATTAACAGATATGATTGGTGATTGATTATAACATCCCTATATAAATTAGTACTTGTCAACTCTTTGGGATTTGGAGAGAAAAATGCCTGGTGTTATACCTAGTGAAAGTAATGGGCTTTCAAGAGGTAGTCCATCAAAGAAAAACAGACTTTCCTTGAAGTTTTTTCAGAAAAAGGAAACTAAGAGAGCCTTGGATTTCACAGATTCTCAAGAAAATGAAGAAAAAGCTTCTGAATATAGAGGATCTGAAATGTAGGTATCTTAAGTATACTTCCGTGCTCTTAAAATTCCCCGTCAGTGAAGAAGCAGTGCACTTGGATGGATACTTCCAGACATTCTGACCTGATAGTTCATAGAGGCAAAATCCCCCACATATTTGTGAGACAAATCTAGCAGTGTATAGTAGAAACTGAGCAGAACTGGTGGTTCCTCCCAGGGGTCACATCATTAGTGTTAACTCATTTACATTGTGCTCAGCCATTCCAACTAATTTGGAAAAGTATTTATTGGCTAAAATTGTTTCTCAATTTAAACATGATTGTAGTACAGCACATTTAGTGTAAGGGTAAAGAAATGCATAATCTTTGGTTAAGAATACCGGACAGTTACCTGAGATGTTTACACTTTGTAGTCATACCTAATATATGAATTATCAAACCTGCTGGGGGTGCACAATTGCAAATTATATTTAAATAAACCTAAAAATAAATGCTTTTGATGCAAATCCTTCAGGGACTAAAAAGAAATCACAACAACTTGAAATATTTATTCCATCAATAGCTCCAGCTAGAGTCTGCTATTCAGCAGGTAGGCACTCTGCTGTATGACTAGAGATTTGGTTGTATGTGTAATTTCCTAATATTCACCAATAATCAGTTTAGGAGGTTATATGTGAAGCTTTTCTTTACCAGCATTCATGCCTATAGAAACTTTTTAGGTGCCAGAGTAATAGTTAGCAACTGTAAAATAGAAATGATGGAATGACCTAATGTTTGCTAAAGTGAGGTACTAGAATTACAAATTTGAACAATTTGTTTTTAAGTGAGACACAACTATATAATTCTCTTTATAGACTCTTTCCTCTTATTCTTTTGTTAGTAGAATCTGACTTCTTAGTGCAGCTTCTCCCAAATATTGTTAGGCTATTCCCAGGTTCCTAGAGTTAAACTATAATTGATCCTTGAACAGCATGGGTTTGAACTGTGGGTCCATTTGTATGGTGATGTTTTTCAATATATACCATAAGTGTATTTTCTCTTATGATTTTTCTTAATCACACTTATCTTTTCTCTAGCTTTCGTTATTATAAGACTACAATATATAGTACATATAACATACAAAATATGTTAATTGACTGTTTTTGGTTTTCGTAAGGCTTGCAGTAGGCTGTGAGTAAACTTCTGAGGCAGTCAAAAGCTATAGGGGAATTTTCAACCATGCACTTAGGTGGAGGGGAGGTCAGCACCCCTAAACCACCCTCCCCCCTGCATTGTTCAAGGGTCAGCTGTTCATGATTGTCATGTTGGGCCCTATTGTCATTGGCTGGTGTGGTTCAGTGGATTGCCAGCCTGCAACCAGAGAGGTCACTGGTTAGATTTCCAGTCAGGCAGTTGGGGGCGTGTGAGAGGCAACCAATCATGTATCTCTCAACACATCATTGTTTCTCTCCCTCTTCCTCCCTCCATTCCCCTCTCTCTAAACAAAATCTTTTTTTAAAAAATGTCTTATTGGCTTAAATCACTACCAGTTCCTCAGTTTTTTCCTCTGTAAAATGGAATTAATAGTCTCGATATAATTAATTTTGAGGCTTCTTAATTGTAACAATATTTTACAAGTGCTTGTAAAATTTCTGTTCTAGGTGTACAGCCAATTTTTTGCCTATACATATTTCTTCTCTTAAAATGTAATCTGAGTAAAATCCATATGCTTTTCAGATCATACAACTTTTAGGGGAAAGACTAAACCTAGGAAAGTAATATTTCTACTTTGTTTTGTTAAGATACTATTTCATTATATTTTTCTCCTCCCCTTTATACTTAATAGTGATCAAGTTGTTCCTGCAGCACAGTCCTCACCTATAAACTGTGAGAAGAAAGAAAATTTATTACCATTTGTGGGACTGAATAATCTTGGCAATACTTGCTATCTTAACAGCATACTTCAGGTAAATTGATGGTTTTGCTATATAATGAAACTTTAGTAGGCAAAAGATGATATAACATTAATGCTTTTGAGAATTTCAGATTATTAGAGGATTTTAATTGTCCACATTGTCTTTGCCTTTGATTATAAATAAATCAGAATGGGCTAAAATAAGAATAATGATTCTAAGTTGTGTTAGAAACTTCCTTTGGGGTAAGAAAAAGTGATAACATTAAATAATATTGTGAGAGCCAAATTGAGTACACTTTGGTTAAGTGGAAGATACCAAACCTTTAGTTTTACTGCCCAGTTCCAGGTGTTATGGTGATAAGTATCTTAACCCTTGGAATTATATCTGTTTTATGCTGTATGCTTTAAAAGGGTAAGCATCAGCAGTGTCTGCTCAGAGCAGTATTGCCTCTGAGGGAAGACAGTGGGTTACAATGATGAAATAGAGAACAATTTTTGACACAAACATTAATCTTAGAATTGTAAGTAATACACATTTAAAAGTGCTATACAAAAAGCAGGAGAGTGGTGTTTGTTCAGTAAACACTCAATCTCACTTTTTATAGGTGTTATATTTTTGTCCCGGTTTTAAATCTGGAGTGAAGCACTTATTTAATATTATTTCAAAGAAGAAAGAAGCTCTTAAAGATGAAGCAAATCAAAAAGAGAAGGTAAAAAAAATTAAAATAAAACAATATAAAAAGATAAAATAATGGAAATTCACTTGCTCCCAAATAAAAAAGTAATAGATACACAGGATTTGGGAGGAGGATGACAAGGATTATTTCTCAGTATTTTACATAGTCAGAAAGGCAGTTATTTTTCATTCTTGCAGGGTAGCTAACTAAGTTATATCCCCTTTTACAGTGTCTTCTCCAGTCTTAATTTATCGTTTATCAGTAAACGTTTGTATTCCACCATCACAATTTATCATACCTTTGTACCACCTATTACTCATTATTGGTTTTCCAATTTACACATTTTAAAATTTAAGTAAATATAAAGGAATCTTTGACTTACATAATTAGAAAATCATTATCATCCACATAATAGAAAATACCCCCAAAAAACCCCTCAAAATTAAAAAATTTGTATACCTCCATAAAATTAGTGCTGTAATGAAATTAAATTTAGAAAACCTGGTTTTGTCTAGGGAGACAAAGATAAAGGGGAAGGTACTTAATTTGTTCATAAATAAAATATTCGTGTGTTTCTTTCTCGACAGGGAAATTGTAAAGAAGATTCTTTGACAAGTTATGAACTAATATGCAGTTTACAGTCCTTGATCATTTCAGTTGAACAGCTTCAGGCTAGTTTCCTCTTAAACCCCGAGAAATATACTGATGAACTTGCTACTCAGCCAAGGCGACTGCTTAACACACTCAGGTATATAGACTATCATATAATTCTAGGGTTTCAATTTAGCTACTTACTGCTTTCTTACTGTAGAGGAGAGTGATACATGAACATATTTACAGGTTTATAATCCTTAATATTCCAGAGACTCCAAAAACTGGAAACTTTTTCGTGAGTTCGGTAGTAAATTAATTAAATCCAAATGTATGTAGTTATTTATAGTCTTTATTCATATTTTATCTATAATGTGACTATCCATCCATTTTTCTGTAGAAATAGTAATGTGTCTTAGGGGATACTGCCCCTATCATATTGGTAGTATATATTTTATTACTTGTGTGCCATATTGTCTTTTTTAATGTGAAAGTTCTGAATTCCCAAATATAAAGGTTACATGTCTATTCAAAATGTATTCGTAAGAACTATAAATTCCAAATATTCTGGTTTTTGTTGTGTGTATGTGCTCAGACGAGAACTATTAAACTGGATTAGATTTCTTTGTAGTATTGTCTTAGAAAATAGAATTCTGTCCTATATATAAAATAGTTTTACTTAAAACATTATAGGTTAAGTCTTTTAAAAATTATTTACCCATTTGGTTTAGTAATAGACTTAGGTGTAATACACTGCTGTATGTTTGTTAAGAGGCAGTGTAGCACGGTGGCCAAGAGCAGGTTTGAATCCTGGCTTTGCAGCTTAGCTAGTTCATGACCTTTGGCAAGTTACCTTATTTGTAAATAGTGGTGATAATAATACCCATTTCACTGGGTTATTGTGAGAATTATACATGCAATATAAAAAGCATTTTGAATGAAGCCTAGTAATGGTAAACACTATACACGTTAGTTATTAGCAATATATTCAGAAGAGGGTCAAAGTAGTTGTGATAGTGAAAAGGAGGTGAAATTTATTTTTTTAGTTATAAGTTTAGGTAAGTTTCACATTAGTAGCTGAATAAATAAATGTTATTTAAAAAATAAAGTCATGATGTTCCCATAGGTATGTATTAACTTCTTTATAGAAAGCTTTTCTTTTTTGTATTATATTTTTAACACTAGAATATATGAAATGGAAATTTTTATTTATAGGGAACTCAACCCTATGTATGAAGGATATCTACAGCATGATGCACAGGAAGTATTGCAGTGTATTTTGGGAAACATTCAAGAAACATGCCAAATCCTAAAAAAAGAAGAAAAAGATGTGGCAGAGTTATCTAATAAGACAGAAGAAAAATCTCATCAGAAAGAGGAAATTAGTGGTGTTAACAGCATAGAGATGGACAATATGAAGCATTCTGAAGACTATAAAGAAAAACTCCCAAGAGGAAATGGGAAAAGGAAAAGTGACACTGAATCTGCTAACATGAGGAAAAAAATTAAGGTATCCAAGGAATACCAGTCATTGGAAGAGAACCAGAGACAAACCAGATCAAAAAGAAAAGCTACAGGTGATACATTAGAGATTCCTCCTAAATTAATGGCCAACCACATTTCTGAAAATGAGAGTGTAAGACCCTCACAGAAGAAATCAAAAGTTAAAGTAAATTGGTTAAAGTCTGTAACTAAGCAACCCAGCATCCTTTCTAAATTCTGTAGCCTGGGGAAAATAACAAACCAAGGACCCAAAGGACAATCTAAAGAAAATGAGCATGATTTTGAAGAGGACTCTGGGAAGTGTGAAAATGATAACACAACTAATGGTTGTGGACTTGAATCCCCAGTGAATAGCATTAAGCCCACTAACGAATTTAAGCCTATCAACAAAGGTTAGTATAATTTCTTCTTCGACATTGATAGGTAGGCAGATTAACAGTTGCAGAACTGGAATTTCTCTTAGATACATGTGCAGTATAAATCTGGCTAAAGTTTTGTTCAAAAAGAAATTTACCACTGAATTGTGGTGGTTTAAGCACTGTTCTTAGATGTGCTTTTGTGTGTGTGTATATAAATGTCAATCTACAGGTAATGTCAGTTTATGTTTTATAAAACTAAGGGAATTCAATACATTTTAATGGAAAGAGAATAAATACTTTCACCCCTTACATAAGCAATATTTGACATAAACTTGTGAATGGTATTGCATTTAGTGGAATGCAGTTTTAAAGAACTGAATAGTTGCACTGTACTTGAACTGGATTTTTACCTAGTTTCTTACAGATCTGCAGATCTCAGGGAAGATGTGTAGTATTGATGCGGTGACAGTTTTACCACAAGTGTCCTTATTTTGGGGTTATACTATAGGAGGAGTCTTTGGGAAAAGAATTATGAAGACACAGTTGTGACTTTTTTTTTTTTTTTAGAGACAACAGTAATTCATATTCTGTATTTACAGAGAATTTAAATTCACAAATAAGGCACCTCTTAATGCTAATAAGCAATTTACGATTTGAAAAATCAGCCTTTTATTCATGCATGCTTTCAATGAATATCAGTTACTTGGGCTGTACTGAAAAGCTAATGTGTATAGACTTAAATTCTCCTATTTTTGTTACAGGCACAGAGCACATTGGTTTTGAGCTAGTAGAGAAATTATTCCAAGGTCAGTTGGTATTAAGGACTCGTTGCTTAGAATGTGAAAGTTTAACAGAAAGAAGAGAAGATTTTCAAGACATCAGTGTGCCAGTACAAGAAGATGAGCTTTCCAAAGTAGAAGAGAGTTCCGAAAGTAAGCACAATTGGGGTTTTTCTAAGGATCATGGAATAATTACAGTTTTCTTCAATAAGGACCATCTATCTAATCATAGCTTATATAATTATTAAGAAGTCTCAGTATCTTTGGTGTAATAAAATCTTTATGCTTATAGTAAAATCTTAGTTTCATTTAATAATTGGTATTTGGAAAACAAATCTTTATTTTGATATGTAAAATGTAATGACAAAATGAAACAGTTTGATAAGTTAACATTGGGTGCCTGAATTTCTCAGCTACTGAGGACATTTTTGTTAACACAATATTTGAGCCACTGTTTTGTCTAGTATAAGCCATAAAAAGTATGGAAATGTTATGGGAAATTATCATGAAACTGGTTTACCTGTTCAGATGTTGGAATTTGGCTATTAAATATAAAGTCTATCTTATACTGAGTCAGAGACTAAGTTTATCATGTTTTTCCTGTCTCTACCATTTAAATATTTTTTTGGCTGACCAACTACAAATATTTAAAAAGACATGTGCACTCTTGAGGGTGAACTTATGATAATTTATGATAAGAGTTTCTGAAACTCAAAAGAAATGTCTTTAGTTATTTTTGGAAGTATTACTCATTTGAAACTGCATGCTAATTGAACATGGAACTTTTAAATGATAGACTTTTCATTTGTGAGTGAAAGTATTTTCTTACACAGTTTCTCCAGAGCCAAAAACAGAAATGAAGACCCTGAGATGGGCAATTTCACAATTTGCTTCAGTGGAGAGGATTGTAGGAGAAGATAAATATTTCTGTGAAAATTGCCATCATTATACTGAAGCAGAACGAAGTCTTTTGTTTGACAAAATGCCTGAAGTTATAACCATTCATTTGAAGTGTTTTGCTGCTAGTGGCTTAGAGTGAGTATTATAAATAAAAGCAATATGAAGAAAATAAGCTGCTATATAAGAAGTTTTATTTAAAAAACTACTGAAATGGAGTAATTTATAAAGATTGCTTTGGTAAAGTTTGTTCTAGTTTCCCTGTAAAAATGCATCAGTTCGAGTCATTTTGGGATGAATACATATTTTGATTTCACACATCTTTTTATTCCTTATTAGATACAGTTGAACTGATTAAAGCACAGAACAAATTTCATATTCGTCAAGATTTTTTTGAGGGGAGAAAAGGGCAAAATTATGTTAGTGTTAAGGTGAGCCAGGAAATCAAACTAATTTTTGAACAATTTGAGAGATTCTCCCATAGTTGAAAATTGAAATATCTAAGACCAATTTAAAAATAAGTATAAAACTGCCAATTACATTTCAAATAGTCTGACTTTTTCTGACATGTATGCATGTAATGGCAGGTACTGGTCCTTTCTTTATCAGTGAATTGTTTGAAATTACCATGAGGGCTTTCCTGTAGCTCTTCACATATTTTCTTGTGTCAGAAGAATGACATATGGTTCTTTCAGTGGACTTTTTTTTTGTGTGTGTGCATGCTACAGTGCTATGTATTTTTGTCCCCAAATCTGGGAGCTAGACTTCATATTAAAATGACTTAATAGAAAATGATTTTTTTGTTGGGGGAGGGGGAGGGTATGCTATTTATTTTCTTATTGCACAAAATTAAGGGGGAAATACCTTTATAGCTTTCACAGAAACATATGAAGCGTGTTTTTTCCCCCAGTATTTTAATTTTAGTTAAATATTTTAAGTATATAAAATTGGAGTCTTTATTTTGTGTTTATTAAGGGTTCAGTCAGACTTTGTTTCATCTTGGGTATAAAAACTTGTATATAAAGTGGAATTACAGAAAACTTTTTTTTTTTTCCAAAGGTTTGATTGTTATGGTGGTGGACTTTCCAAGATCAACACTCCTTTATTGACACCTCTTAAATTGTCACTGGAAGAATGGAGTACAAAGCCAACCAACGACAGCTATGGATTATTTGCAGTTGTGATGCACAGTGGCATTACGATCAGTAGTGGGCACTACACTGCTTCTGTTAAAGTCACAGACCTTAGCAGTCTAGAACTAGATAAGGAAAATTTTGTGGTTGGCCAAATGTGTGAAATGGGTAAGCCAGAACCACTGAATGAGGAGGAAGCTAGGGGTGTGGTTGAAAATTATGATGATGAAGAAGTGTCAGTTAGAGTCGGTGGAAATACACAGCCAAGTAAAGTTTTGAACAAAAAAAATGTAGAAGCTATTGGACTTCTTGGAGGACAAAAGAGCAAAGCTGATTATGAGCTATACAACAAAGTATCTAACCCTGATAAAGGTGCCAGTACAGCATTTGCTGAAAACAGAAATTCAGAGACTGACATTACTAATGGGACCCAAGAATCTGATAGAAACAAGGAATCCAGTGACCAAACAGGCATTAACATTAGTGGATTTGAGAACAAAATTTCATATGTAGTGCAAAGCTTAAAGGAGTATGAGGGGAAGTGGTTGCTTTTTGATGATTCTGAAGTAAAAGTTACTGAAGAGAAGGACTTCTTGAATTCTCTTTCCCCTTCTACATCTCCCACGTCTACTCCTTATTTACTATTTTATAAGAAACTGTAGAGTGAGTGTATTTTCCTTGTGTATATAAACAAACCCAGACAAACCGGTAATGTTGATTACATCAAAAAGTCTAGCTTTTCTTTTGAAGCTATTGTATATTATTGGTCTCTAGGTTTTTATATAGTGAAATTTGAATTACTGAAAACCATGTTAATTTTTAGAATTCATTTTCCTTAGTAGAGACTAGTGATGTATTAGCTTCTGGGAACAAACTGTATAGGTTGTTAATTGAATTATCCAAAATGGAAGCATTTAAACACTTTTGAATTTACACCTTTTTGTGTTTGCTTTTTAAAATAAAGTGCTTGTATTTGTATCTCCATATTTTGGAGTAATTATCTACATGTTTATAGGTCCTGTGGTTTTTCAGCTAAGAAGCAGAATATCATTTCAGTACATTTTGTTTTATAAGTCATGAAGCCAAATCTTTGATGGGCTGTACTAGAGGCACAAAGCCTGGGATGTGTGTGTATTCACAGTGGTGTACATTTGTGCCTTGGAACACTTGGAAAGTATCTCAGAAAACCTGGACAGTCCTATCTTCACAAGAATTTTATATGTATTTATGAAGATGATTCTTTAGTAAATCTTTTTGGGCATGGACTAATTTGTATCTCTTCATAGTCTTATTCTGCACAATCTGTATATAGTACATCAAACTTAGAGGTGTGACCTTAAGTTTAACTTTTTTAAGAATCAGAAGGTCAATAAAATTTAAAATGCTTAAAAACTATAAATGCTTGAATTTTTTTACCATAATTATAGCTGAGTTCTCTTAAAGAACAGCGTGTGTATATATGTATGCATAATATACATATGTTTTATACATATTCATAGAAAATAAACGGGCATTCATTATTTTAATAATCCTCAAATACTTTTAGCAGTTGGAGTGAAGAAAAATTTAGTTGTCCTTTAGAGTAGACATACCTTCATGGACTCCAGAACTGGAGAACTTATGATACTTTGGGCACACATAAAAACTTGGTTGCATTTTCATTTTGAATATACTAAATTGGTAAGTGATCAGTTATATGCTATTGGAATAATACTTTTATCCTATTTCAACAAATAAGACTACCTGTCAACTAACTGAAGTAGCTAATAGTTAAATGTGTTCTTCCACAATGTGGTATGGTAGAGAAAGTCATGGATGGTGCTTACCTCTTTCTACATTCAGAGTCATTAATGGAACTTTTAAAAAGAAATAACCCTGAACACTACCCATAAGCTTCCAATGATAACAATAAGTTCTAGGGTAGAGCCTGGGCCTCTAATATTCTAAAGGGACAGCCAAGTTTAATGACTAGTATAGATTCCTGATGGGAGAAAGTTTAAAGAAACTGAAGTATATGATAAGTTGCCAAGTGTTCAGTATACTAATGTTTTAAGATAAGAGGAAGCCTCTTCTGAGTTGTCAGAAAATAATTAGTAATGCATGATTAAATCATAAATATTAAAGTTCTTGATACTGTCACTGAGATTGATGTGAAACTGTAAACTCTTACATAAATGTAATCTCATGAGAGATGACCTAGGGATTTACTATTCTCCCTTACATCTACCAGGAAGAGAGTATGTTACCTTCTTTGTTTTAATGAGTTTCCATTCTTAACTCCTGCCTTTCCTTTTTGTTCATCTGGATCCTTTGTCTCCAAACATGTTATACCTTTCTGAGTCCTCCGTTAACCCTGTGTTCCAACATTGTTGACTCATCTGAATAAAAGCCTTTTCATAATTCAGTCTTTGAAATGACGTAGACAAAAGGAATCTGATGATAATTGCCTGTTTTAAATGTAGGCTGCAGAAGGTGGATATCACTGCTACCTCACCTATGTGCTGTGATCACGTCTGCACTTGGAGGAATCAGATGTGTTGGAGCTTTTATTTTCAATACCAACTACAGAATGAAGGCTGTTAAATCTGATTAAGTTCTAAGTGATGCATGTAACTGGTCAGGAGATCAAAGAAATAGATTAAAAATGACTATGTGCTATACTACACAAAGGAGAAAACAGTTTGAAAACACTTCCAGGAATCATGAATGCATTCTCTTGGAAAAACTTGCCAAGTAATTGAAATATACTTTCAAAAATTTTTTTGCATTAAGTTTTTTATGAAGTTATTTTAAATTGGTTCTTAATTTCAGTTAAAACAATTTTACATGTACTCTGTAAAATTTATACAAGTATCAAAAAATATAACCTCAGCTGGTAGATTAAATAACTTATTTTTATAGTGATGTAACAGCTTTAAGGCAGATACCTAATTTAACAGTTTAAATCACAAAACTGATTGCCAGGCTTGTTTAATTTGAAGCACAGGAATCATTAAGTTCTTACCACCATCATTAGTATAATAAGGTTGAGAGTCAAAGATCAAGTTACTGTCCATGGTGTTAGCTTTCTCAGTACTTACGTGAAGTTATTTTTGCAGTTTATTCAAAACCTGCCTCCCTCTTGGTGTCTAAATGGAAAACAGCTTAGAAACCAGTTTTTCAGACTTCACAAACCAGTTGTCAGTATCTTTACACATTAATTTATTCATTTCATCTGGGACTTGGGCCACATAGTAACAATTTTTATTTTCATTTTGCTAGTTTTTGAGCTGGTTCTTGAATCAACTCTAACTTATTCTCTGCCTTTGTCAATAAAGAAATTTTTTAAAGTTCCACTCAGTAAAATTAGTGTAAATGTTCACATATTTAATAGTACCTTTAAAATATGCATTACTACATTTAACACAGTTCCAAAATGAATCTATAAATGGTAAGATAAATTAAAAAATACAAACTTAAAGTAAATAAATTTAACATCAGCTATGGTATAAATAATGGTAAACGTATAGTGTACCTTTGAGTCATTAAAATGCCTTTTAAGAAAGATAACAGCATATTACCAGAATATTAGAAGCCATAGCCATGATTCTCAAACTTCAACAATACATTTGATATTGTTTGGGCCACTGCATTCTTCATTGAGTAAATTAATGCTGTAACTTCCAGAATTAAGTCCCAAGTCTTATTTTTCAACAGATCTTTTCACACTCAATGTTGAATATGTGGCTCTTTTTGAATGAATAAAACAAGTGTGTTTATTTTAGAGATCCATTTTGCGCAGGCTCATTCGACTGAAGGAATCTCTGGGAAGAAAATTAAAGGATGTAAGTGAACAAATCTTGCACATTTCTTTACGATAGGTTTTACTTAAGTAAAGCCACACCTTGCTGATGTGGCTCAGTGGGCGGATTGAGTGTCAACCTGGGCACACTGGAGGCAACCACACACTGATGCTTCTCCGTCTCTTTCTCCCTGTCTTCCCCTCTGTCTAAAAGATGAATAAATAAAATCTTTTTTTTAAATAGGTTTTTCTTTTTTTTTTCCTGCCAGAGTTAAAACTTTGCGATCAAAAACTTAAAAATCTTAAAACTTTTTGGCATTGAAGTTATTAGTAACTTTTCAAGTTACTCTGCCTTACAGATATTCTGGCCAGATTTTTCTATAGATTAAAGATAAATTACAGTAACCATTTTACCAAATGTATTGATCATTTATTCACTTGTCCAATAAATGCATTAGATATAAGTAAAACAAGGAACTAAGGAATAATGGGATAGGTTTCAGGAAATAATTTTTTTTCTTTGTGGTTGTTAAAAGGCAACAGACAGGTGGTTTTTATTTATAACATTAAATTCTAACTCTTAAATGAGTAGTGCTCAAACTTTTTACTCCTAAAAATTGAGGGCGCTTTCATGTGGATTACAGATACCATATTAGAAATTAAAATTAAGAAAAATTCAAGTTATTTTACAAAATAACCCATTACATAAATAGCATTGTTTATTAAAAATAACTTGCAAAATATTTTAAGAGTGGCATGCTTACATATTTAATGTCTGCCTTAATAGAAGGCCTACATTCTCATCTTTTACAAAGTCATGTTGCATATAGTGTCTGGAAAACCACTACTCTCAAGAGAATGACAGTGAAAAGGCAATTAATATTTGGTATGAACAGAAAACTAGATTTGACTCAGGAACCTCCTGAAAGGGTCTCAGGGACCCCTTACCACAGGGGTCCCAGATCACACTCTGAGAGCCACTACCTCAATACTTTATAATCCAGATTTTGTAAATCAGCAAAATAAACATTTGAAGTTTTATTTTCTAAGCTCTGAAGATGTTAATAGTGAAGAGTAATATTCTTCAATACCTCAATATATTTTCCTTAATTCTTAATTTCTTTTGCTTATCCTTCCCGCTATTAAGGTTAAGCTCTGAGGTTTACAATCTCCAGGAAAGGAGAGAGGGCAGGTACAAAAAGTCATGTTCCCCTTTGAATCTCAAGTGTGGTTTTTGGGGTCCAGGGAAAGTAGCAGTATTAAAAGCTACATACTGTTCACAAGAAAAGAGCTTTTCCAAATTACAAAAAACTCTGTGAACATTAAGAACTAAAAAGTTTAGAGGATTGACCATGATATCATAGAGAAGGCAAAACTGAGGATAATCGTGAAAGGGAAGGTTTCATTCCGACAGGAACAATAATGTCCTTCCACTGCAAAGGGTTGGCAAGACTGGAAGAAAGTGAGACGGCCATTAGGAGCTGCCTGACCACCTCAGGGAGCGGGCTGGCCCGCTCATCCCAGGGCTCTTAACCAGAGTGTAAGATCAGTGGAGGGGTCAGAGGCAGCAAGGAGGCAGAAATTTCAAAACGATTGAAGAAGTGCAGGGAACTAGTGTTGCTTCCCACTGGGAAACTGAAGAGGAACCACCTACGGCGCTTGCATCAGTACAGGATGATGGAAGCAAAACAGTATTTTGCCACAGGAAGGATCTGAAACAGGCCCTGTGGTCTCTGTTCTTGGATATTGTGGAATAAATTCGGATAATCCACATGCTTCCTGTAGGGGACATGACATACAGCAGGCACTTAGTAGACAGTTTTTTGAATGAATGTATGCTTTTTTCCAGAGGTCTAGAGGTACAAAAAGATTACTGAGGAACAAGGACTAATTCCCAGATGATCAAATAACCAGTTTAACTTTTTTTGTAGTATATTATAGAGTGTATTTTCATTCTGTTTTCTTATAAGCAATTTCAAAGGCCTTCCAAATATTAATCAGGTAAGTAGAACTTAGTGGATTTACTGTTACGAATGCAAAGAAAAGGGTGAGAAACTATTGGTGTCACAACAATTCAAGTTTCATATACATTTGGATTTCAAAATGAAAAAAAAAAAGCAGTTTATCTTTGGCAGTTAGGATGCCCTCTCCAGAATTTAGGTACTAAAAAGTAAAATGTTAAGCACCATCTTTGCAAATTTACATGTCATTTCACGTAAGAAATGACACGTAAACAACCTTTTTAAGAAAAGAAATTTTAGAGAAATCTAAAAATTGAATTAAATTACCTGCTCAAGTACAACTAGTATCAGTTGTAGAAAATTCCAAGTTATTTCATTTCTAACTTTGCTTCACACTTAGAAAGTGGAGAAAAGCATTGAAGCTTTGATATTCAATGGGGTTACCTGTTTTATTACAAACTGCATACTATTCACTATCAGGGCTGAGAGAAATAAGTACCTGGCTCTTGATATGTTCTAGTGAATTCTTCCACAAAAATACCAGAAAATGTGACAGGACTTTAAAAGAAATAGTTTTAAGAGGACAAACTTATGTGTGGCATCCTGGTTACTGTGAGTACTTTGTGATCTTGAATTACAGAAAGAACTGACTTATCTTGGAGGATGATTCAGGTAGAAATGATAAAAGGTTTATACTAGTTGAACCTATCAGGAGACACAATGTCTGAAACCATGTAGTATGAGTTATATCAATTCACTATTAAATAATTCAAGATTTTATTTTTATGAACATGTCCAAAATAACAGAAAAATAAGCATACCTGTGGCAGGTGATAGGTAATACCGCCTTATATAACTGAGGGATCTTCCTGTTTATCAGAGGCTGTAGGGCCTCTTTAAGACGATGATAATTTCTTTCCAGTTCCCTTTGATATTCCTTTTGATCTGGTCCAATTAAGCTCTTATTTTTTCTTAAGGCATCCTCACACCTAGAAAAAATAGTGTGTTGTCAAAAAATTTCTTCTGGCATAGTTTGAGGGCTTAGTGACAAATAATATATTTTCACCATAATGAAGACATTCAGTTTCCTGGTTGGATGTTAAATATCCTGCCTTGTATCAGGTTTAGAAAAGGGAACAGATGATCAGCTGAGTTCCTTAAAAATTAACATTCATTTCCAGTTTTCATTTAATTAAAATTACATATTTTTATTCAATGAAAATTATATATTTTTAAATGTTAAATCTGAAGCCATTTTGTTTCTCACATATCACCACTGAACTAAAAGCTCTTTAAGGGATATAACCACACTCATCCAGGGGACACAGGGCATCTATCTGGCAAAGCGATTTGCCTGTGTTCAAACAAATGTTTCTTAAATGAATAGCTCTTCAACACTTTATTCAGAGATTGAAGAAAAAATATCTGGACTCTGATGGATAAATGAAAGGAATACAAAAAGACAATGTGTGTGTGTGTGTGTGTATCACTACTTACAGAACATAGCTAAAGTGATGCTCAGAGGAAAATGTATAGCCCTAAATGCTTGTATTAGAAAAACAGTGAAAAGTGAAGAGCTAAGCAACCTAAAAAGAACAGAATAAACTTGAAGTATAAGGTGGGAAATAAATTTAAAAGTATGATGGCTTTATGTCAACTTATACAAAAGCTGGTTCTTTAGAAATAAAAGAAGTGCTGGCAAGATTAAATGAGGAAGGCTAATTAAAAATGAGACATAAGGTCAGGTTTGTAAAGGTACAGAGAATATGTACAATTTAACACAAACCTGAAATGATACTTTTGTAGATTAATATAATTTATGAAAACAGACTTAAGAAAAAACATGACTAATCCTAAAACCATCAAATACATCAAATCAGTCAAATCACGAATCTATCCACAGAGAAACCAACAACATGTAAATTCTACCAAAACTGTGAGGACAGATTAATCCCAATGCAACAATTACTTCACAGTATGTATATATGTAAAAAAATCCAGAGTATAGGGGAAAACAAAGAAGTATTCCTGAGAAGAGCTTGCAACTCATTTTTCAAGGTTTGGATACCAAAACCTAATGGAGGCTATAAGAAAAAAATGGAAATTCAATCTCACCCATAAAAACAGCTATAAACTCAAGTAAAATAATAGGAAACTGTTTTACCAAATATCACACATACACACACACACACCCCATTTGATAAAAGCTTTAAATTTGTTACGATAGAAACTCTTAACTACAAATAGGTGGGAGCATCTTTAATTTAATTAAAACAGCTACAAAATCCCCCTGAAGTAAACATTACATTTAGTGGTAGAGCATTTCCTTTCAGATCAGGAGCAAGAAAATGGTGCCTCTGCCACTATCACTGGTTAACATGGCACCAAAGTTCCTAAACATCACTGTCGAAAAGATCCTACAGATTGATTATTAGAATTCACAAGTGAGTTTGGCAATATTCAAATGCGTTTCTGTATGTCAGTAAACCAAACAAACTTTTAAAAATACCAGTAACCAAAGACATAAAAGCATTGAATACCAAGGAATAAATCAAAAGCCATACAAGGCCTCTGCAGAAAATTAAAATAATATTAAGAAAACATTTAAAGATCATCACCAAGCCCTTACTATATGAAATGTTAAAGGGACTTATCTAAGAAAAAGAAGATAGAAAATATGAACAGTAAAAAGACAGCAAACTCACATTTATTAACAACCACACCTAAAACAAAAACAAAAGCAAACTAAGCAAACAACTAGAACAGGAACAGAATCACAGAAATGGAGATCACATGGAGGGTTAGCAACAGGAGTGGGAGGAGGAGAGAGGGGGAAAAGGTACAGAGAATAAGTAGCATAGACGGTAGGTAGAAAATAGATGGGGAGAGCACGAATAGTATGAGAAATATAGAAGCTAAAGAACTTATGACACATGGACATGAACTAAAGGGGGGGAATGTGGGTGGGAGAGGGTGGGCAGGGTGGAGGGGAGTGAAGGGGAGAATGGGACAACTGTAATAGCATAATCAATAAAATATATTAAAGAAAACATTTAAAGATTTAAATAACTGGACAAATACACACACTATTGTTCACTGTCAACCACTCTCCCACATTTTCTCTTTTCAATTGTCCCTTAAGATGCTTGCATTGTGGTTTTGGACATTCTCAACGTGAAGATTTTTATGTAGGGAACCTTGAATACCTTTTAGTAAAATCTTTGAAGCAGAGTCGCAGTTTATTATGATGCCTGAAGAGTTTTGGGTCACTGGGTATTTCAGATAGGAAAACCTGGGCAACTTCCAAAGGTCCCTGTAAAATAAAAGAAGAGGTGTGTTTTGTTTTCTCTGAAATCCTAGAGATAGAAGTTACCTCAATGAGTTTTCTTAGCACTGAGATGGCTGCATTTAAACTTAATGCTCATATGTCTGTGCCTCCATTAAAACTCTTCAGAGACTGGCAATATGTTTTTACAACAGTTTTTCCTAATGTCAAATCTATATTCTTGCCTACTGTATTTAAATTAATTTATTGAGCTCAAGTAATGACTATTATATGCATTAATGTATGTTGCCTTGTATTTTTTACATTCTTTAATTTATTCTCAATATAAAAGTCATTGGGCTATTGGCAGTCTATTGTTAATTCAGGTTATTAGACTTCATTTCCTGAAACATTTCCTCAGTATTCCAAATGTGTTCCCCACACTATGGATTAAAAGAGATAATCTTTTGCAAGTTATATTATTTGGAGGTAAAGTCTCCAAATCACGTATGTCTTAGGGGGTAAAGGTCTTAAAATGCTCGCTTCAGTTTTGGGCTTTGTTCCTCTAACTTAAAAAAAAGGGTAAGACATATTATGCGAAATCTTACTTGAAGCCTGTTTGGATTTTCTCTTACCATGGAATATTCCCCAATCACCAGTAAAGAGATCATGGGGATGCCTTCTAATTTACATATGACAAATCAACAATATTATATTTCATGTACATACAGTATTAAAAATTTCAAAATGATTCCACATTACTTATTTACTCCTCACAGTTCACTGAGGAGATCTAGAGAAAATAACATCAGGGTGTGTCTAAGAGCAGGCGTTCACATGCACGTATGTGGCTCTGAAAATGAACACTCCGTTTGAGAGTACATTCTTTCAGTACAAGCTTTGAAAGGAAAGGCTATTTAGAGTGAATCAATTCCTTCTTAATGGAATGTTTAAGTACAGGTAGGTGGAAAAACACAGGCCATACGGAAGGCAGGCGTGAAACCTTTACAATTGAGATTATACTAAATATTTTTGTTTTTCAGTTTACCTTCATTTATACTTTCAGAGTCTTTTGCAACCAGCTGAAACACTATCTTTTTCATTTGCTTTGGCTCTTATTTGAGATCTTTGTAAAATGTAAAAGTAAAATCATTCCAAATTCAATTATAAATTGAAATCACCAGCAGAAAGCACTAACTTGGTTCACAGTCGTGCCTACAGATCCCTGGAGTACCATCTGAAGCATTTTGGGATCTGCGGGATCCTGATGTGTAGCGAATGCCAACTCCTGTGTCTTTTTCTGCATGTCTTCGATAGCAACTTCAATTGGTGTTAAGATGATCTGGATAAAATGACATCTATTAGGTCACTGTACTGGAAACTATTTAATGAGCTTTAAATTCAATCAGCTAAAATAAGACAAAAATTGAAGACCAATTGTAAACTGTCATCTAACAATAAATTCCATACTTTGGATTCTTTAATGAAAAACAAAGTAAAAAGCTGAGGGTGAACTAGGGACTTAGAAAAGAAGCTTAAAGTTAATGATTCAAAAATGAGTAAAGTTCTAGTATGTGAGCACGTGAAGGGTAGTACATAATGGTATATCCACACTGTTCTCGCGTGTACTTGTTCCACCAATTGTTTCCCCATTTGTGAACTTACCTCTTCTTTGTGAGTAACATTGACCCTGGTCTTAATATAAGGAAAAGCATGAGAAGTAGTCAGAATGGTCTTTCGTTTGAATTGTTCATGAAGTTCCCCATGGGCACGACCGTCTAAAGTAAAGGGTGTACAATACATGAAACGGCGAAGATTATAATTTTTGTCAAAATATGTAATTCTGTCCTTCATCTCGTATGTGTCAAAGTATGGCTCCACGTAGGTAATCTGAATATATGCCTGGGAAAGGAAAAAGTCCTTCATTTTCTCACAGTTAAATCACAGAGCCTCAAAGCTATGCCTGTATGTCATTACAGTCCAATCAACCATACCTTGTTAGGGTCTAATTTACACTTGTCTACAGGATTAGAATCTTTGATTACTTCAACCACATCTTCTCCAAATCTTTCTCCATAAAATCCCTACAATAAAGAAAAAGAAATCTTTTACATGAAGTTAACAGTATTAGAGACTAGAGAAGGCCTCTGAAAAAAACTCCTGAGCAAAATCAGTGTTTGTACAACCATGTTAACAACTACAAGTAAATATCGTTAGCCTACAAATTAGCCCAATTTCATTTGATATTTATTTGATATTATCACCATGTACTCTCTTTAAATAAACAATAGAAGAAAACAATTTTCTTCAACAAAAATATGGGATTCCACAGGAGAGTCCTTAAGAAAAACAAAAAGGAAACAGAAAGCTGACACAAAAGAAACTCAGCATCTCTGATGTACAGGATCTTTTATTGAGATTAATGTGGCCTGGATGTCTTGCAGACATGCGTCAATGAACTAGCATTCATGAATGATTTAATGCAATGTTCCAGAATTTTCAAATAAAAATACTGATCTGTTAAAGTTTTATATGGGTTTAGATTTTGAAAAGGCAACCCTAGGTCACGAATGTATGGACTGTTCCACATGACACTGAGCAGCAGCATGGGCAATGAATGGAGCTATTCAAAAGGAAAAATTAAATCTGAATCTTCAAAGGAGAAACCCTACTCTTCCCCCAAAGATAATTTTTATGGCTAAGTTTGAGAAATAATGTCTCAATTACTATTTCCCAAGACTTACCTAGTCTCTGAAAAACAAAAAGTCACAGTTTAAGTCAATGTACGGAAGCAAAGCACAGTAAAGTCACAGATAGGACAGAATTTCTTATTCAAGAAATTACTGGTTACATCAGCTGAGAATAAAAACAAGCCTAGAGCAGTGTTTTTCAAACTCTTATGTGAATAAAAATCACCTAGGGATCTTGTTAAAATGCAGATTATGATTTAAAAGGTCTGAAATAGGGCCTGAGATTCTGCATTTCAGTCTCCCAGGTAATGCCAATTCTTCTGGTTCCTGAAGCACACTCTGAGTGACAAAAGTAGAGAAAGGTTAGAAGGACCACTATAGCAGAAAAGATTGCTTGGCCTAATAAGTATGAAAATTAATCATTTATGGTGGAATTGAGAAACTTTATATGTAAAAGTTAAGGGGTCCTAAGAAGTGTTTTCAAGGTGTGATTTCAGGCTTTTAAGTTTTAAAGATGTCTCACTGGAAATTGCTTAAGCCAAAGAGATAAAGCTCTGGAGTCAGAAGTTTTTTTGGGTTCTAGTTTCATCATTAGTTGCTACTTAATTCTTTATACCTTCTTCTACAAAATGTGGACAATACTATATACATTTCTCCATAAAGCACAGTAATTCTGAAGGGGATAGGGGTTTCTAAAATGTGTAAAAGTAGTCTTAAAATATAAAGAATATTATTTTTATCATTGCCATAAAATATTTGAAATATTTAAAAGAGTATATTGTACTTATCGAAATTCCTTATAATCTAAAGGAGCAGTTTATTTGGCAGGATCTGGATTATTAAAAGATTAGATCTGGGTACGAAAGTCTGCTCATTGTTTCGAATTAAAGGCGACATTTTATGAACCACCGTGGCATTCACCTCCAGCCTGTGAGAGATCTCTGCAAGTTTGGTTATGGCGGGCTCCTTGTAAACAAATTCCTGTTCGTCCAAATCCCCGAACTTGGTTCCATAAAAACCAACACGAAAATAGGTGCCAAACATCCGCTTACCATCCTAGGTTTAGGAAAATAAAGAAACTTTAATATGAAATCTTTTTGTTTCTCAAATTATGTTTAAATAACTGTAGTATAACATTCCCAAAACATGGCAAAAAAGTTTAATTCAAAATTACAATATTTTATTATTTATCAAATGAAGGTAAATGAAGGTAAAAGCGAAGCAAATAATCTTTCTTTTTTCATTATTTCTAACAAATAGCATTATGTAATTGAGCTCTCATCAAGTGGATAAATCACTTATGGTGTATGCTTTTGAAGGTTTGTACCAAGTGGCTATTTCATGTTGGTTTATGTTTTAAGTCTATACATTTGAAACAAATTCACTTTTTTTCCTTGTTGAAAGAAAAGATGCTTGGTATAATATAAACTGCGTCTTAACAGGCCTGAAATTAGAGCATACTACATAAAAACACTAACATTTTTAGTTAACAGCCTTATGTAATCTCTTTACATATATTAAATCCAGACCATAAAAGTCAGGAGCCAAGTATAGCACTGGCACAGAGAAAGATAGCCAGTAAATGTCTAGACCGTCCAGAAGCGCTAGAGCAAAAGCTTACAATCAGCATCCCTCTGCCAATAAAAGTATTTTTGTTTGGACGAGTAACTAAAGAGGGAATACAAAGGGGGAAATGTAAGAATGAAAGAAAAAGGGAAAAAAATTGAGAAAAGCTGGTTATTCTAAAGGCCCCAAACCACCCACTGCATACATTAAGCGCACACTCATTTCAAGTATGATGTACACTGAGTTACTTTTACACACTTGGAAACAAATTCCTTCAATAAAGATCAAATAGTTGGAAGCTTCTTATGCAATTCTTTCAACGTAGACACAAAGATATTCCAGAAGGATTTTGTAGTGGCTCCTACATACACAGACACATAAGTATTTAAGCCTAATCTGTCTCTTATTTTTCCTATATTGAGTTCTTTATTGAAAAGGCATGTAAAATAAGTCACAAGTGTCAGATAACCAAGCAAAATGGGGAACTCTGATCCTTAATTTACCAGTTTTTTAATACAACAAAAAAAGAGAGAATACAGTGACTAAAAATATCCCACATTTTTATCTAGAAGAATTAGTTTTTCTTTCAGTCTTTCGAGTTAAAGAAACTTGAGGTTTATAATTTAAAGTTTTTCACAAGTGACTTTATTTCAAAATTTAACAGACAAAAAATTGATCTCTATAGCAAAAGAAATCTTTCTAGATAGATCAAATGTATTCAACCAAAATTATGATGAAAAGCATCAACACACCAATGGCACAGTAAAATAATAGTAAATTTTGAAATAATCAAGGAACAAAGAAAACACTATGTGGAAAATAAGAGATATTTGAGAAAACTAATGATTTGTGATTATTTTTTAAAAATATCATATACATAAATATTTCTACAAATATTAAAATATTTCCCTCCAGAGGTCTCCAATTTAAAACACTATTTCAAATCTTCAATATTGTAGCCTTTTAAATATTTAAAGACCACTATTCTAATTTATTTCCTTTATCTAAACTTCCCAGTTCTCAATCATCTTCATATGACAGTAATTACTATCCTGTTTGCATTTGTTTTTGTTTTTCGGTGCCACCTTTTAAAGTGCAGTATCTTAGAAAGAGACACATTACTGTATGATCTGATCTGATCAATGAGGCTCACTGGCTCCCTGGACCTGGGCTCGAGTTTTATTTATGCACCTTAAAATTGAAGTACTGAGCACCCGTTTTTACTTTCTACATAAACACTCAGTCCGAGGAAAGACACTGAGTGCTTATGATATGTTAGCCACAATTCATCAGTAAAAGGAATATAAAAATAAGATTTGGCTCCTCAAAAGAGTAAAAAAAAAGTATTAAAATAATTACAAAATAAAGGGTTATGTGCTATAATCAAAAAGCTGTATTGAGAAACATTAATCCTATTGGAGCCAGATCACAAAGGAGGTGACACACAGACGGGGTTCTACAACTCACAGACTGAAGAGTGGGAGGAAAGGAAAGGAGATTGCAGCAGAGAAAGAAGGAACAGAAAGAAAAATACAAAGTCACAAAACAGAACGTTTAAAAGGCAAACCATCCACTCACATATTTCAGTGCCTACTATGGGTCAGCAAACTGTTCTAGACATTTGTGATGAATCAATGAACAAAAGAGACAAAGAGAGTGGTCAAGATTGGCCTCATCATGAAGGAAGGGGCAGTTACTCATGTGGATCTCCGGGGGAAGTGGATTCCTGGCAGAGGACACAGCCAGTGCCAAGACCCAAGGGCCAAAGCCTACCTGATGTGTTTGGGGTACAGGAAGGTGGACTGTGTGAGTGAAGCAGATCATAGAGGTAACTATATGGAGTTATCAGAATTGAAAAGTGGGGGGGGAGAAAGAAAAAGGAAAAAAGAAAGAAAATGAATGTGTGTATACTAAAGTGGGGGAGGAAGCAGCAAAGGAAGAAACATTAAAAGTCTGAGTAAATTTATTTTCAATTTAGGTCTCTAGTGTCAAACCACTGAGCCTCTCAGGTTCATGAAAGCATAATACATGGCTTCACCTTTAGGAGAAACATCACTTCATCTTAATTTCCTTGTCAGAGTTTTGGACTACAGGATGATATCTGTTTTTCCTCTGAATTTTTAAAAAATCCACTTCCCTATAATCTAGCCTATGTTTTTCTAACATTATTTTCTTTTACTGTTACAAACTCTTTTTAAATTTTCCATCATTTCCACACTTCAACTTATTCTTTGTTAGCAGTTCTACTTACTGATTCTAGTCTTATGGATGATGAAACTATGTCCCACACAAGGAAATCTACCTATTCATCCATCCATGTCTCTAGTGGTTGAAATCCCTTATGACAAGTGTATCTTAAAGCTGGTCTAGTTTCTTAAAGCTGTATTTCATAAGAAACATTCTGTTGAGCTGGTTATATTTGTCCACAATGACATTACTTCTATAACTCCTTTTATCCTCACCCATCTGTTTTCTACTATGCTCCCTTCAAGTTAACTGACCTCCACATAGGCAGGCACAGCAGCACTTCGCGCAGCGCTGACTCCCTCCCTCCTATTGGATACACTCATCTTAAAGCGCACATTCGCTTTCACCAGTTTACTCAGCCGCAGACCCTAACTTGGGAGCCTCTCAGATTTCATTAACCAAACTATGTTAGGGTTTCAATAGTAAAAATAATGACGATGATAACAATAAATGTAATAACAACAAAAATAATAATCTCCAACATTTCTGAGTACTTAGCCAGTTAGACACTGGCTACCCACTTTATATGCATTATATCAATTTTAATCACAACACTGAGCTGGGTACCATTATTTCCCACTTTATTTTAGGATAAGGAAAAGTAATTTGTCTGGGTTCACACTTGGGAGACCATATTGCGGTGGAGCTGGGAGTTAAATCCCAATATATTTGACACCTTAGTCCAGGTTCTTGTTAAGGCTATATAATCCACACACTCTGTACTGGTATACAAACACTAGGACAGATGTATATATACCATCTTACACTTCTCTGATGTTTTCCTTGAGGATTTGTGAGAATTTCCTTAAATAATTACTTGGTATTTCTCTCCCATGTTTTGTCTTCCTCTATCTCATAACACTGTCCTGTACTGTAAATACAAATTGTCTACTTCTGAATGCAAATTGATCATTATTTGGTAAAGAGATAAATTTATCCTATAAAAATGAAATACACAAACTGTGAGGTTATAAAAATTTCCATATAGCCCTAGCTGGTGTGGGTCAGTGAACTGAGCACCAGCCTGGGAATCAAAGGGTTGCCAGTTTAATTCCCTGTCAGGGCACATGCCTGGGTGGTGGCCAGGTCCCTGGTTGGGGGCACATGAGGGGCAACCACACACTGATGTTTCTCTCCCTCTCCTTCTTCCTTCCTACCCCTTCCTAAAACAAAAAATAAACAAAATCTTTAAAAAAGAAAAATTATTTAAAAAATAATATAAAAATGTCCATATAGAAGCTCAAAATTTTTTTAAATAAAAATTATTTAAAATGCAATCGTGAGAAATGGTTAAAGCACATTTTATTTTCTATAAAAAATAGACTAGGGAGTGCTCATTTTGGCAGCACATATACTAAAATCAGAACGATACAGAGAAGATTAGCATGACCGCTGTACAAGGATGACACGCCAATTCATGAAGTGTTCCATATTTTTGAACAGTAAAATGACAACAAACTCACAACTATCAACAATGGAACCTAAAAAACAAAAGCCAAAACCAAAAATGAACTAAGCACACAACTAGAACAGGAACAGATTCACAGAAATGAAATTCACATGGAGGGTTACCTGCAGGGAGGGGGATGGGGGGAAATGGGGGTAGAGGTGCAAGGAATAAGAAGCATAAATGGTAGGATGAAAATACACAGGGGGAGGTTAAGAATAGTATGGGAAATAGAAAGGCCAAAGAACTGGTATGTATGACCCATGGACATGAACTAAGGTAGGGGAATGCTGGTGGGGGCGGGGGGGGGGTCAGGGTGGGGAGGATCAAAGGAGAGGAAAAAAAGGGACAACTGTAATAGCATAATCAATAAAATATATTAAAAATAGATTGGGGAAAAGAAGTGAATAAAAATGAACAGTCATCAGCCATCAAGGCACTGAAACAGTCATAGCGGATTAGCAGCCACCACGATTCATGAAGGGTTTGTGATTTGCTATTTTGCATTGTAAATACTTTACAAATTGCTAAGTGTCAAGTTTTAGAGTTACCTTTTACATACTGTATACACAAACCCACACACATATTCCCGAAAAGCTTTGCCAACTGAAACAATTTGTACCAAATCAAGGAGCATAATGAAAAATGAAACACATTACTAATACATAAGCCCAGAAGGTTTTTCCTATAAATCAACGAGTTATTCTACAATGAATCAATTATTCTTACTGAATTTAAACCCAGTGAGAGTTCTTTGAGACCACTAGGAAATTAGCTAGGAATCATAGTTTTTATAAGAAAAAATGAAACTACTGAAGTTTTCCAAGTCAAAAAGAAAAATATTCACAAGATAGAAACTTACCACAATAGACAATAGTAAAAGTAGGGAGTAGGGTCAGCAACCAGGGGCAAGAGAGAAGAGAAAACAGAAAGCATTTTAATTAGGGAAATTTCAAAACAAATAAGCAGCAAATGGTAGCAAACACATTTTTAAAATGCAAGCATCCATTTAAGTTTTACAAGGAAAAAAGCAAAAAACAAGCGTGCAACAATCTTAGAAGCTACAAAGCTAAAGGTCCAGTGAAAGGTAGTGACAAGATATAAACAAGAAAATAAAGTCTGTGTGACTTTTACCATGCAGTAATAAACATGATGACAGAATGATATTAATGTCATAACCAGTGAAAATTGTACCTTTCAGGGGTCGATTTAGCATCAAGCAGACTATTAACAAACTGCTCAGAGGTTTCCATATATCTTCTTTTACGCTTACTTTTCAACTAATTCCATTTTATGACAGGAAATCCATAAGGAACTTTATCACTCATAGATAACCATGGCAAGTCTCATTATATATGTCTTAATTAGACCCAGAAATGAGGGGTTCCACAGTAGGTATTAATAAGGTCAAACACATTTAATCTGGAGAATTAAGGTAGATGTGAAAGTACAACAACAAAAGGTGGGAACCAATTCAGAAACGAAAGAAAATGCAGTAGCAACATTTATTCCTAAGGTTTTCTATTTGGATCCCAAAACAAGGATACAAAACCAAACAGAGAAAGCCTAAGCTGTTCAGTCAACATCAACTTGACTTCCAAGTGAGAGGCAAAGCAGACAACTTTATAAGTACACCTAGCTTTATATAAATGTGATTTATTAATACCTTGCTTTACCTCATCAAAATAAATTAAAATGCATTTTATAGAATTCTTTCCTTTATAGAAAAAATTTAAAACAATGGCAATCAATTTCTTCCCGGTATTTTTCAGGTAAGGTTTGATTTATATATAACTTTTCATGAGCCTAATCACTTACAACATAAAAGGAAGTACACATAGTTTTCATTAAACATTATCATCAAATGCTGTCAGAATATGAGGTCAAATTAAATTTTAAGTTCCCTCAATCTCTTTACCCCTCCCACCAACAAAATTTAAATGACAAAAGTGAATTTCTTTCCTCAGCAGTGCTTAAAATGACTCTTTCATCAATTCTAAGATGCACATTTTTTCAGCCCACATTTTAATGTCTCTGTAGATGGCATTCACCTTTCAACTGATAGGATGTTGTGGTTTAATACAGAGGTTTCTGGGTTTTTTTGTTTTTTTTTACTAAATGCATACAAAATAAAGGATGTCTTACAGTTGATGGCATCTTAGAGCAGATGAATACAGTATTCTTTTATTTACACCTCTGAGCAATAACATATAAATCGACCTCTGTAAAATGAGGTGAAACAATACGGTTAAAAAAAGAAATCTGTGTGTAAATGTTGATGAAAGAAAATGCTTCAAAGGATAAAAACGAACTAACGTGATGACAAGTGGCTCATTTACCAAAGAATCTCATTAGTGTAACATGGATTTCCATGCACTACCTACACCTCTTAATAATAAATAAAAAAAAAACATACAGTATTTTAACAAAATTTCTTTGGTTAATGAATTCAGTTGATAGCAGATAGCAACAGAATGCCCACAGCTAGCACATGTGGGCAAAGCATTGGCATGAGAAATCTGATCAAGTCAATCTATTAGTGTCTTTAACTAACTAAAACATTACCTACCTCCCAGCCAGTACTCTGTATAATAAAAAGTAAAAAAGGGCAGGTCATAAAAAAAAAACTGTTTAAAAAGAACAAAAAAAGGCCAAAGGAAGTTCAGTAGTGTAAAGACACCATATACGATAAATTCTTCTCCATAAATAGAAAACACTAGGATATTTTTAAAGACCATATTCTCCCACTTTTAAGAGGGCTGACAAATTTATAAATTGTTTTTCAAAACCTAATAACTAAATTTCACCTTTTAAAAACTTTCAAAATGAAAGTACACATTTTTGGGGAAAGAAAACCAATTGCTTGTTCCATATTTGCATCTAAATTAAATCTCTAACTAAACTCAGCTATACTTTACTGAACTACCCAGGGTAAGCTGGAATAGAAATTGCAATTTTCCTCGAATACCTGTGGTACAAATATATGAAAATTTCCTGGAATCTACTCACTCTAGATGTTTCAGACCTGACCTGTAAAATTTGCAGTTTACAGCTCTAGACGCTTTGACAGTATGCATATAACTGGCTGTAAAAAAGACCCACCTGTTATGATTATGAATCCTAGTAAATCTTTTAGAATTTCAATATTTTAATAGATGACAGTAAAATTCTGGCATAACAGTATAGCAGCCCTATTTTAAGACTTAAAGTTTTCAGACTGTATCAATTCATCTAGAATAGCCTAGTCCATGGCAAGAAAGAGGAGGTCAGGCTGAGAGATGATAAAGTAGGACTAGTACTGAATACGAAAGCGGATACTCGATACTCCACTTCCTCTGAGATGGTCCAGTAGCAGACAACAGCGCAGGCGGCCCAAGGAAGGAGCAGGGACGTGGGGGAGGAGCAGGCTCAACAGGACGCTTCACACCATTTAAATGGAGCCAAGGATTTAGTTTCAGGGACATCTACTGCTAGTAGTCTAATTTGTTTTTAAACCAAGTTTATTTTTTTTAAGTTTTGTAGTAATATGAGGATTCCATAAACTGAAATCATACTATTATAATTGAACAAACATAAGACAACCATTTTATTCATCATATTCATATTAGAAATATATCAAAGGATGATTGAATGGAAACATCTAAGAAAAACAGTTCAGTTGAAATCACAAAATATTAGGGGTTTATTAAACTTTCACATCATTTAATAAAAAATAAACAAATATAAAAACCTTTTTGGCGGCAAAGGAATAGAAATCAACTTAAAAGTCAGATTCATAATTATAACTCAGTATAAAACAGGAAATAACTCACAATTTAAAAAAATTTGGCAACTACTATGAATTCAAAAAAGTAGAAAAAAAGAAAAGCAATGTGTGAAGTTTATGATGATTTTTATCTACTTTATGTAAATTCATTTTTCTGTTAATGAACCTTGCTTTGGTCCTGAACCATCGTTTTGACACTGTTCATTTGTAACCTGATTAAAATGGTCATTCCATAGGATCTAGTTTGACATCTAGTACAATGCAACACTAATGCTTTTAGACAGTTTTTGCCACTTACACTGAAGCTAGAAATTGCAATCATTACCTGATGAACAATTTTGCTGAATGCTTCCTGAAGTTTACCATGAATTGTGGATAATTTCTTTGCATCCCGATTAGCTTCATGAATAGGAATAAGTACTTTGTACACCTCGTTAACTGCTTCATACATGCCAGCCTATAAGAAAAGATATTGTTTTCTTTTATATCACTAAGAAAGTAAATACTTACAATTTATAAGTCCACAATATTGTTGCTAAAGCAATACCACTAAGGCTTTTCCAAAAGCACATAAAAACAAATAGTATTAATTTTTAACTTTATTAAAGCTTAATAAAAAATTTTTGCACAATACATTGTCTCCTCTAGATGGATGGATATACATGTAATTTTGAATGTGTCTACATTTAACATATATACACACATATGTATATTTATATAGTTTTGATCTTAAATAAGTCCCTTTAACATTCCCTATAAAAATGGCTTGGTGACGATGAACTCCTTTAGCTTTACCTTGTCTGGGAAGCACTTTACCTGTACTTCAATTCTAAATGATAGCTTTGCTGGATAGAGTAATCTAGTTTGCACATCCTTGCTCTTCATCATTGAATACTTCTTTCCAGTCCCTTGTAGCCTGCAAAGTTTCTTTTGAGAAATCAACTGACAGTCTTACGGGGATTCCTTTGTAGGTAACTACCTGCTGTTCTCTTGCTGCTTTTAAGATTCTCTCTTTATCTTTAACCTTTGGCATTTTAATTATGATGTGTGTTGGCATGGGTCTCTTTGTGTCTATCTTATTTAGGACTCTCTGTGCTTCCTAGACTCATATGTCTATTTCCTTCACCAAATTAGAGAAGTTTTCTTTCATCGTTTTTTCAAATATGTTTTCCATTTCTTGCTCTTTCTGTTCTCCTTCCAGCACCCCTATGATTCAAATGTTGATACGTATGAAGTTGTCCTAGACACTCCTTACTCTTAAGCCTCATTTTTTTTGGATTCCTTCTTCTGACTGTTCTGATTGCTTGCTTTTTCCTTCTTTATGTTCCAAATCATTGATATGATTCTTGGCTTCATCCACTCCACTGTTAATTTCCTGTAAATTTTTCTTTATTTCACTTAGTGTAACCTTCATTTCTGCCTGGGTCTTCATTATGCTGTTGAAGTACCTGATGACTTCCTCGAGCACCCCCTAGTAACCAGTGTTTTGAACTCTGCATCTAATAGATTGTTTATCTCCATTTGTTTCATTGTTCTTCTGGAGTTTTGTTCTGTTCTTTTATTTGGGCTATATTTCTTTGTCTCCTCATTTTGATAGCCTGTCTGTGTTTGTTTCTATATATTAGGTAGAGCTGCTTTGACTTCCTGTCTTAGTAGCGTGGCCTATTGTAGAAAAGCACACCCATAAGTTGGATGGGGGAGAGCTTTAGGTCATCAAAAGGATGGGGCAACCTGTGTGAACCAGATTGATGGAGTCTCGGATATGGTGTCACTGCTCTGTGGCTGTGTGACGCATGGCTCAGAAAAGGGACAATGGCCACTGTCTGGCCTCTGGAGTTTTGTCTGGCAGGAAGCTAGCTGTCCCTTGGCACTTGCCCTGATGACAGATACTTCAGTTTCTCCCTGTATGCCACAGGTGCCCTTCCAGCTGCTGCCCTGATAAAAGAGCCCAGAGGGAGTGAGTCTGTGTAAGTGCTAAGTCCGTTGCAGGCCCCTTAAGAGGAGACTTCCAAGAATCCTGCAGTTCTTCCACTGCCCCAACCCCCACTGGTTTTCACAGCCAGAAGTCATGGGGACTTATCTTCCTGGCACTGGAATCCTGGGCTGGGTGGCCTGGTGTGGAGCTGGGATCCCTTGCTTCCGAGCTATCCCTCCTTATTATATCTACCACACGTGGGTGTGGGACTGCCCATTTTGCATCTCCATGTCTTTGTCCCTCCAATCCGTCTGGATCAATGTGACTTCTTTAATTCCTTGGTGTTGGACTTACAGGTTGATTTTCTAATGATTCTGGGTGATAGTTGTTTTTGTAGTTTATTTAGAATTTTTGCTACAGTTGTGCAAGGAGGTGTGCTGTGGTTACCTATGCCTCCATCTTGACCAGAAATTCAACAAATATTTAAGAATATGATAAGCATACAGTATGTACAAAATAGATTGAAATGTAATACATGGTCTCTGCAGTTCCAAGTTCCGAAGATTTCTGGCACACGTGCAGGAAACAAAGCTCCAGGTCAGGGCACTCACTGACCCTGAGTCCCAGTTCTTCCACAGGTGCTGCAGCTGAGCAAACTTACTGGCCACAATGATGAATGTACACAAATTCATAGCCAGGTGTATGATTCACTTCTGCAGGGTGAGGATGAACCGAGCCATTACAGATCTTACCAAGTGTTAAGGAAGTGGGTGGGCTGGCAGCTCCACAAGCCTGCACCCCATGCCCATGGGGTTCCACCTAGAAGCCAAGTATGGAACTGGGGGCAGCTCTGCTAGAACTTGTCAGATTAGAAAAGACAAAACCAGTTTCAAGTGCACACATACTTGTGCAGTGAGAATGGGGTACTTCAGACAGGTCAGCAGTGGGTACTTGTAGTAACACTGGTACTACAGAAACACCAGGAACCCTGCCAACTCCAGAAGCAAACTCATGATGCTGAGGTCCCATGAGCTGCGTGCCACCAGCAGGGTGGAGATTTGAGGCAGCTTGAATGCTGCACACCTATTCATACATATTTTTTAAGGTACTTAGAGAAAACTGTTGTAAAGGAAAAGCAAGATCATAGGCAGACAGAATAAATATCCACATCACTAATACTTCAGAGATATATAACTGGGGAAAGAGAATGAACAAGAGTTATCTACCATAGAAAAAGAAGCAGCTGCTTGTTCCAGTAATCCCACAAGTCCTGACTCAGTAAAGTACTTTCCAGAGCAAATACCTTCTTCATCTGGAGATACCACATCATCTGAGACTGCAGACTCTTCTAAAACATTAGATGAAATATTCTAGGGAGAAAAACATTGAAAAGAACTTTTGAAATGGAATTAATTTTTTAGCATGAAAGATGTATATGAAAAAGTAATTGAAGATGAAATATAGTTATCAGCCTGGGTTAAAAAAAGGGTAGTCAATACACAGATAAAAGACAAATCTCCCAAAACTTTCTGTATTTTGAAGGTGATAATAAAATGAAACACCATTGCTAGATGACTTTTCCATCAATAAAAAGTTATGAGAAAGAAAACTTTTAAAAATAATGGGCTAAGGAAAATAGTAACTTAGCATAGGACATCTAAAGAGACTTAAAAAGTATTTAATTTAATTGATCTTGTCAAAACTCCCTATGAGGGAAATTAAGGTACAAAAAATGGTTTCTTTGACTTGCCCAACATATACTGAGTTAATAAAAAAACTCAATATAATAATAGCCCTTTTACTCCCATACGATTGGGATCAGCCATTACTTCTAAAAAAGAAATGATACATCTGTACCGTAAATATTTTATTTTAGCTTAAACATTTACATTAGATATATACTTATTTGTCAGATTTTTTAAAGTAGGTCTAAGGTCTTTATGTATGGGTTTCCAGATCAGAGTTCCATGTAATTTCTCTTGACTAAATATCCATAATGCAACCATCACTTAATATATTCAGCTTTGGTTTCTTTAGAGTAAAAATTTGAATTTCAAAAGATTATCAAATTATCCTGGATTTCAGGGAGCTTTACCTGCAATCTTTTATATTTGGTCTAAAATTAACGATATTTTTTTTGAGACTCACTTTTATCAAGTCTTTGCAAATCATTCAACTTAGTTTTCAGGAAAACAAAAATTCACTTTCTTTTTGCATTCAGATTTCATCAGAGGACATAATATTTAATTAGAATTTGAAATTGTCCGAACCTGGCATTAACAGGTTTTTAAGAAAAGCAACTCATAACTGACTCCTGGTAAACAAGGAATTCAACTAGTGAGTCAGAGATATGTGTCTACTAAATAGTTTACTAGAGAGTAAACTATCACCCAATACATGGTATTAGTATATTTTATACAAGGAATGGAGGCTGTTGGTTTATCTGGTGTGTTAAGTAAAAACCAATTAAGTGTTCCTACAGAATTCTCAGTATTTTGAGTGTATTCCACAGATGCCATGAAGTGCATAGCAGTACAGGCAAAGAGAATAAAAATACATAGCACTGATCATCCAGAGGTAAGGACATGTCGAAAGAGAATTAACAGCAAGTACTCTTTAAAAATATATTACTGATAGTGAAATGTTAATTCATCTCATGAACACACTTTCCATATTTATGCTTTCCTCAGAAAGAGAGTTAATCTAGACACCAGTGAGGAAAGACAAAACCAAAAAGGAACATACCTTCATTTAATGTAAATTGGGCAGATTCCTACCTGAAATGTTACACACCCCACAGGAAGATATTTGCGGTCCTCTAGCATGCTCAAATACTCAGCAACAAGTGCTGCTGAGTGGACCAGGCACTGTGCAGCTTCAGCGTGATTGCTGCGTTCGGAGTGTTTGCCAGCCATGTTCTGCAACCAGGTCAATCGCAGATCTGGGGAGGTCTGGTAGCCCTTGGCAATTCTAATTAGAACAGAAAATTCTTCCCAATTAGTATTTCCTTCTGAAGCTGAAGGGAGTTAGATTGCTTGTTCAGCGTTTATGTACAGAGGTTTCTGTTATCTAACATAACCTATTAAGACAAGGTTTTCAGTGGTATGCAAAGGTCTTTGTCAGCCAGGATGGAGGCATAGGTGGACGCAC
>PVIA01010320.1:0-52744 GCA_004024845.1 Tonatia bakeri | reverse complement strand
CATATAGTAAGGGCTTGGTGATGATGAACTCTTTTAACTTGGCCTTGTCTGAGAAGCACTTTATCTGCCCTTCCATTCTAAATGAAAGCTTTGCTGGATAGAGCAATCTGGGATGTAGGCCCTTGCTTTTCATGACTTGGAATACTTCTTGCCAGCCCCTTCTTGCCTGTAAGGTCTCTTTTGAGAAATCAGCTGACAGCTCTTTGTTTCCCATGAGTGGTTAGTAGAGTTTCCTTCATTTACTGTGACTTTAAAACAATATATCTTTATTAATATTAGGGAGAGAGAAAGAGAGAGAGAGAGAGAGATTGAGAGACATCAATCTGTTGTTTCACTTATTTAAGTATTCATTGGTTAATTCTGATATGTGCCATGACCAGGGATCAAGCCCACAACCTTAATGGAGGGGTTGACACTAACCAACTGAGCTACCTGGCCAGGACCTTACAGCCTTACCGTGACTTTTCTGAGGTTTCTTACAGAAATATGTCTAGCATGTTAGGCGTCTACAGCCCTGCTCAGTTGGAGCCAATGATTACAACTCTTGTGGAACAACGAAGATCCTAAAATGATTCATGCATCTCACCCCACCCAGTCCACCTTCTCAACCTTCTTCCCCTATGTAATGTAAAGCATCTGATTATGGCTGTTGTCTCTTAATGCCCAAGAGCTTGTCCATGAACAGGGTCTTCTTTTTTTATCTTTCTTTCTCAGAAAGTGGCTTACTCTGTACTCCTTTAAGGCTCTGCTTCTATTTTTTGTCCTTGAGGAACCCAACATCTCTGAATCCCTTGCCAGACAGACCTGGTAGCCTCCATAAATATATAGACTTCCAACTTGTATACATCTTCCAGTGAATGACGACACACGTGCTTTCTTAAGGAGCTACATAGGCAATCTGGGTAATACTAAAGTTTATTCCTGCCTTACAGGAAGGGAAGTTTTAAACTCTTACTGAGGAAAATTAAGTATATAGAACTAGTTTCAACAGGAAAAGAATTCAGTGCTTAGAAAAGTTTTAAGGGACATGAGAAGAATAGGAGGAAAAAACAGGACTGTTATTGCCCATCTTCAACATCCCACCCCTGCAATGCTCACAGACACATGTTAGTCCAAGAAAATGAAGGTAAGACCCTGGATATCTATCTAGTGCAGTATGAGAGGTGGAGCCCTCAACATGGGGTTGTGGTCCCCAGAAACTAGGAGCCCTCAACAAGCCTCTCCCAGGTGAACAGTATTCTCTACGTTTCTACTCTCATCCCTGCAGTGCAAAATTGTTATAACTGATGACCTTTAAATCTGATAATATCTTCATATTTGATATTTAAAAATCAGAAAAATAAATGTCAGTGAACATGCCTCTTTGACAGTCATAGAAGCCACCAAAGATGAAGCATGAACCTCAAGAGCTGAGTTTGAGAAGCTATTCATTGTGTAATGGGGAGCAAGGAACCTGAAAATGAAAAATCAAGAGTGTAGCTTCCTTTTGAGAATTTATTAAAAGCCCTATCTACATTCTTACAGAGTCCTTGCCTTCGTTATCTTTGTTGCTTTCTTCTTTGGAAGGAAATGAAGAACTCCTGAAGTAATAATGTAGATATTGCTCTCCGTGGCCTTGTTCTGCTTCCATTCAGTAAGTGCCCTGCCTCCGACTGACCGCCTCACTCACATCTAGAACTGAACGGTGATGAACTAAATGAGGACAGCTGCTATTGCCCTGTATCAGGACACTTCACAAGTGACCTTAACTTCTCACACCTGAGCCTGGCCATTCCTGAAACTCCTTTTAAGAGACAGACCTCTCATCTGAAACTGTTATGGTCAGGACAAGAGGCTTCCTTACTTCCCACTTCCCTTTTTACTACGGACAACATAAATTTACTCTGATTGTGTCTAACATCCTTAATAAAGTTTTAATTAATACTTGATTTATTAGTTGTTGTTATGTCTTAAAATTTTGCATAGCATTCCTCTACTATTTTTTTATGTCTAGGAATTGTACCTAAAAATTATGGATATATGTAAAAATTTGGCTACAGGATTTTTAAAAATAAAATTATAAAAATTAATGAAGATATACATACATAGACTCACATTTTATGTGGTATACACCTATATATAGCATATATAGAATGTATACTAGTCCCAATCATGTTGCCACTGAAAAATACTTAGTAATATAAGAAAATATTTATTTTCAAATGTCAAGTCAAGTTCCAAAATGAGAATTGCATATTATATAGGCTTACATCATTTGTGTCCACTTATTCACATCTATACCAGCTTCGTCAACTACTGCCCTCTCTATCTGCCTCTTCTTCCCCCACCATGTGCTTCACTGCTCTTTTATCCTCCTCTGCCCACTAAAATCTTAAGGATGTTACTGTATTGGAGTTAAAATTATATCTGGATTATAGTTTCTTCTTTCTTCTTGCTTGTATTTTGTAATTTTTATGCAATAATTGTTTGTAACTTGGCAAGCTCCATGACATCTCCATGACTTTCTGTAATAACTGAGGAGCCTCAGATATATTCTTAGCCATAATTGCAATAAAAATGACCATTCTAGAGGCCAGAATTATTAGTGGTTTCTTGCTGTTTGACTGGTTCTCAGTTGATACAATTCCTGAGAGCTGGAAAAACTTTCACATTTACTTATGCAAGTCCTTTATCTTAAGGAGAATAAACTGAAACCCAGAGAAGTTGACACTCAGTCAAGGCAACATAAGAAGTCACAGAGTTAGGGGTGAATCTCAGATTCTCACCATGCAATGACCTTTATGACTACAATATGAACTAGTTTGAAATTCCACTGTTTTACTTCAGTGGCTATTGGAAACATGAATACCTAATATATACATGCTCAATATGTATATATGACAATAGGAATGCCATCTTTAAATCAAAATATTTAAAACGGAAGAAAAAGTCCTAAGTCCAATGCACAAGATAAATTTATATATGCTGTGTTCAAAAAAGCTTCAAATTGTGAGCTTAATGTTATTTTATTTTGAAAAGGGAACTCATAAAAAATATTCATTATAAAAAGAGAATTTTCCTATGCTAACATAGATCATATTTTATTACATTTTACATCAAAATTTATTGTAACAATCAAATATGAGCTTAAATATTCTTATGCTTATCATATGGGTGTGTGGGTAAAAATAATTGTTTCCATGGTTGAAATACAGTAGTAACTTTATTTGCCTGAGCTACCTTTTTTCTCTTTCCAAAGAGGAACTCTGTATATACAATCTCCTTCCACTCAAAACACACAGACTGAGAATGTAGACCAGACCATCCTTTGCAGAACTGCACCAGAGAAATTTGCAGAGACTTCCAGTTGTGCTTCTGGTTCCCGGACCCTCCGTTATTTGATCTGGCTCAGTCTGGCATGCTGCTTGTCTTCATGCAGTGTAATAAGACATCTGCTGTCCACCAAAACCGTCATGATCTGTGGCACTTCCCAGCTGACTGCCAACCTATTTATATTAATTGAATGCAGTGTATTCGGCATACATCACTGATTACCCTCATTTATTTCAGTTCCTAAAGACCTGGGATTTCTCTACGTGCCCTTACAACATTGCTCTACTCATTTGGCTCCAATTAGCTTCAGCTAACGAAAATACATTACAACAAACCTCTGGTTAGCTATTGCTGTTTCTAATGACATAATTTGTGAGTTTTTAGTCCTTGAAAGTAAAGACACTGGGAATTAAGTTATAATATCTTCTGTGGGGCTGAGAAATATTAATTGCAGGCATCTGGGCTCACTTCCTTAAAGAAGATTTGTGATTTCTATTTAACTAATAAATGTTGGCATAATTGAAGAGCTATAAGCTCCATATGTTGGACTTTCTGAGGAATTTCTAATTATATCCTTGTTCGCTTAAGTAAGAAAATGCTTTGGCATTAACACTATATCGTGATTTACTTGTATTTAATATTTTATAATTATATTAAATGGTTAAAACACTCATTTTAAAGTTTCTTTAGGAATGTGCTAAAGTATGCAAATTTATTCCAAAACTATAAAATATTATTTATTTGTTTAGTGAACAAATATATTTTTAATTCAATTTTATTTTTTCAATGAACTGAGTCTTTCATTCTAATGTTTTAGTTCTATAATTGGGGATTAGAATCTAATAGCTTTTTTTTAAAAAAAGATAATAGTTTTTGAGATGAAACTTTTGAATAATGATGATTACATCAAAGGATCTTTTTAGATATAATCTAGACATTTGAAAAAAATTAAGAGTGATTCATTAAAGATTCTATAATAATTACACTAGCTTACTCATTACTAATAAGATGGTTATGACCAAGAAGTTCAGCAGTTTTCCTATTTTCTTTTAGTGTAGGTATTTGCATATTTTACAACTGTCCTTCATGGTATAAAATCTAGATTTTGATCTGTTTTGAAATATAATCAATTACCATAAACTATTCTGAGGAAATTGTATTGCTAAATTATAACCCCAAGCAAAAAGTCTTTCTACTTATAACTTCTTTGAAAGTTTTGGTTTTTAAATGTTGTTCTCATTGCATTTTATGTTTTTTTCCCATTCTATCTCAAACTTGAAAAGACAAGGCCAATCATAGTCAAATACCGTAAAAGCTGTGCTCCCATGGTTTTTATGTAAAGTTAATAAAATAAATAAGAGGCAGCTGTGCATTTCAGGAAATCACTCCACTCAGGGGTTTGGGGAATACTATAACCGCAAGTGTGAAGCTGGAGTCACCAGAAACCCTCCATGGAATTACAGCTCAATAAATCAAAATTTGCTCTTTTTTACCTTTACAACATAACTGTGTTCTATGCGATGCCTATGCTTCACAACGTTCCCACTGCTATCTTTTTCATTGCCATGGAACTTCTCGCTTCCTGTTCCAGCAGGTTGGGATTTTTTTTGGCAGTGGCGGGGGGTGTTTGCTGTGTCCTTGGATTTGTTGGGTCCCTTTTGGGTTTGGCATGGTAATAAATTCCTCTAACTTGCCACCACCAAATAAGAAAGAAAGAGTGAATATGGAGGACTGCGAGGCACTTGCTATTATTTCATGGAGGTATGTAATAAATACATCCATGCCAGATCGTAATATCATACATGTTAATAGTTCCATGGACTGGCAGGTAGGCGGACCACCTAGGAGTCCCTGTAAGCTACTGAGTATTGTAGTTGACTGATGGGCTGTGAGTTAGAGTTTTTGACAATCACTGCAATACAGTTGTCATTCTTCTCTTTAACTTATGTATTCCTTAGTGACAAACCTAGTAAATTACGTTTTCCCAGGAGTTCTTTTTCTAATATTTCTTCCCTGCTCCCATTTTCTTATAAGAACAAAATCTTAGTTTAACAGAGAAAACACTACATAGATTCTTCTAGCTAAGCAGAACAAATGCCAAATAATAATAATAATAATAATAATAATAACAATAATAAATTCTTTAATCGAGAGCCTAGGTTCAAATCCTGGTTTTTACCATTTGTTAACTCTATAACCATGGAAAAGTTATGGTACTTAGTCACTATAGGTTTCAACTTTCCCCCAAAATAGGAATAAAAATAATATCTTCTGCTAGAATTGTAGTGAGGTTTATTGGTAAGCTTCTGCTGTGTAACAAACTACTTAGATCGTGGTGGCTTAACATAATGAACACTTATTATGCCTATGTCTATGGATTGGCCTGGAGGTTCTTCTGATCTGGAGAGGCTTGGCTGGAGATGAATAGTTTGGGACAGTTTTATTTGCCTGTCAGAGGTTGGAAGTCTAGGGAGGCATTCACCTCATGTGTGCCAGATGGGTGGATATCTTCTATCAGATGGGCAGTGTGTCTCTCACCATCAAATAGGCTAGCTCAGGCTTCTTCACATGGTCCTCTCAAGGCAGCAAAAGAGAGTGAGTCCATTGTTTTTTGTTTAAATCCTCACCTAAGGATGTGGTTATTGGTGACACAGAAAGAGAGAGAGAGAGAAACATCAATATGAGAAACACCCAGTTGTTTCCCATACATATACACCCTGACAGGGAATCAAATGCACAGAGTTTTGGTGTACAGGATAATGTTCCAATCAACTGAGCCACCTGGCCAGGGGAAGAACAAGTCCATTTTCAAGCCTCTGTTTGCATCATACTTGCTTAATACCTCTTGACTAAAGCAAATCACAGGGTCAAGTCCAGATTTAGGGGGAGATGGGAGAGAATCCTTGTTAGGAGGAATACAAATGCACTCTGCAAAAGAGCTGACATTCATTCAAGGATGGGTAGGATTTGTGGCTTTTTTCAAATTTGCCTTGTGAGGATGAGCTGACAGTAGTGTTGAGAGTAAAGTGCTTGGAATCAGTGACTGGCATACAGTGATAGTTCAGATACATGTTTTCTGTTATCATCTTCACCATGTTCATCGTTAGCACCATCCTTATACTTAGCTCTTGTCATTAGAGCAGGCTTTGTGTAGTTCCCTTTTATATGTAAATCAGAAATTATATCAATTTAGATCCTGTTGAAATTCTGATCTTCAATTTCCAAGTCTATTGCACTATCCTCCTAGGTAGATTCTCTTTAAGAAGGCAAGTAACATGGTCATCATGGAAAAAAAAAAGGAAAGAAAAAAAGAAAAAGAAAAAACAAAGACATTGTTCCTTCAGTTCATCCTCCACACTGCTGCCAGAGTGGAAGATTTTAAAAGTCTGGATTCTCTCTTTTTAAATTTCTAACTTTCTGGTCTCCTTCTCACCCTGCCCCCAAACCCAGCTCACATGCCTTTAATTACTGCTTGAACTTGCTGGATTTTTTTGCAAATGCATTTCCTTCTGTCTGGAATGTTCTCCAGTCTCTCCTAGAGAAATGGAACTGTTTGAATTGTCATGCTTTTGCAAGACTGTCCTTCACATCTCCTGCAGAGACAAGGACTCCCTCTTCTGAGTTCTCATAGCATTCTGCACATGCCAGAAACTTAACCTGTTTTGTTTGGCCAGAGAATCCTTTTCAACACAAACTCCAGAAAGCTACTAACACTTAACTGATTGACACACGAACCTAAAGTCTAAGACTGGATTTTGACTGTTATGATCAATTTCACTTTTCTAACTCTTTTCAAATGCTCTCCATGCTCACTGTTACACAAGAACATAAACCAGAAGATGGATACAGTAAGGGACTCACTTTATAGTGGTGAGAAGAATTGAAATAAGTACAGGATCATGATGGCTCAGTGAGGTTAAGTGACCTGTGGGTCAACTGAAGTCATAACAAATTCTGAAAAACAAATTCTGTCTTTCAGAATAAATGGACAACTGCCATAGGAATATGTCCCTTTGTGGAAGGCTGGAATCTGTCAAAGAAGGGCAGTGGAGGATGCAGGTTATTTAGTTAGGGTGATGCTGGAAAGGAGACCAGGCTAAAATAGTTCATCAGTTGATTATTGGCTCCTTGAAGGTAGTGACAATATCTGACACATTTTCTGTGGGGTTTTTTTGGTGGGTATTGTAGTTGTTAGTATATTTTAGAATGCAGGACACTTAAAGAAACACTGAAAACTCTATCTGTGGGATGAATGAAAAGATTCATAATGTAGGACCCAGTTTTTGGTCACATAAGACATAACACTTTCTTGCCCATTAACACAAAGTATGAGAACAACTTCTAGTCTGGGGAATAGCAGAAGAAATGAGTGCACTAATCCTGGTAAATGTTTTCTAACTTTCCCCGAGGTCTATCAGTTTCCTTGGAGGTGAGGATCCGGAACTGTTTCATCTTCCTGGAGTTCTTAGACTCTGGAGGAGCCATCCAGATTAGTCAAGTGACCCAGTCCTGTTGAGAGGTGTCTGCTAGAGTGTCATTTCAAGATAGGCCTTTAAAGTGGGACATTGTTCATGAATATGGTTTGACTTTCACCCTGAGATAGTTTTGGTATTATTCCCTCTTCAGACAAGTTTCCTCATCATGGGTTATTTTGAGCCCTCAGGGACATTTGCTAGTGTCTAAAGGCATTTTTTGTTGTCACACTGGACAGGGAGTGTTACTGGCATCTAATGGGTAGAGACAGTGATGCTGCCAGACAATCACAATGTACGGGAAAGTCCCCTGCAACTAAGAATCATCCTTCTCCAAGTGTCAGTAATGCCACTGTTGAGAAACCCTGCTTTAAAGCATACTTGGTATCGGCCAGCTGTAGATTTTTGGGATTCCATTCCTTTATAAGATTATACCTAAATAATGAAGTATAATTCCTCCTCCCTCAGTTTTGTTGAGATATAATTATTGTACAGCACTGTGTAAATTTAAATTATACAGCATAATGATTTGACTTACACTGTGAAATGATTAGGACAAGAAATTTAGTTAACATCCATCATGTCATACAGATACCAACAACAGGGAAAAAAAGAAAATAATGTTTTTTTCCCTTGCGATGTTTTAGAATGACGATGATTTTATTAAATATAGCACTGACCATCTTATTTTCTTGAAGGTACAATCTTTAAGGATTTAAAGTTCAATGGTTTTGGAGCAATTTTATTTTAAATGAAGCAGAAACTGACCATTTGAACTTAAAATGGCTTTGAAATAAACTCAAGTAACTTCCCTCAACTGGAATCTCTAATTGATAGTAACTGGGTCAGAACTGCACACAGTATTTATAATCGGGATCTTTGGAATATGAAATGGAGCCCTTGAGGCTGATATAGTAGATGAACTAGTATTGGTTTGGATTTCATTATGCTTAATAACTATGATAAATGCCAGTCATGGATTCTTGCAAATTCAATCCTTGGAAAGTTTCCATAAAGATGTGACTCAGGTAAAACAAATGTGTTTTAAGTATCAAATCTACAGTGAACAATTTGTCCTATCCCCGAAGAATGAAACAATAATTTCAAACATATGTTTGGGGAACTGGATAGTCAAGGTGCTATGAGGATTTCCATAGTAGCTTGTTTAAGAAAACTATTCATTTGTAGTTTCACCAGCAAGACTCTACTCAGGTAGGAAAAACCATATTGTACAATGAGGGGAGATATCAGTCAGCTCTGAAGAGTGCCTTCAGCCTCTTTCACCTCCCATCCTGGACACACCCCTGGCCGAATGGGGAACCAGCAGTGCTGTGGTCCTACCTTAGTGAGCTCCCAGCCAACTGCCTTAGCTTCCAGACTCACACGAGAAGCTGGTACTTGTATTCAACTCTTTCCTCCCACCTCTCATCCAGGAGTGGAGAATCTCCTTTCGCAAAGCAAACTGTTTATGGGGAGATCCTAGTGACTTCGACCTTAAAATGATGCAACTAAATGTCTGTTGTTTGAAAACTGGTAGAAGAAAATACAGTGCAACCTAACACAGTAATTCCAGAAGATTTTTAAAAACCTGCATCAGAGTCAGGGAATATAAAAACAATTTAACTTTTAAATACCTTGATGATTTAGATCCAAAATGTTTCTCTTGTATTTAGATTTGGAGGACCATCTTCTGAATACTTCTGTTTCTTTCCTTTGGATACAAGAGGTTTCTCCGTCTGGGTACAGGAGAGGGAGGAGGCCTGGTGACTGCAGGTGGATTTAGAGGGTGAGGGTGAAAGCCCCAACCCTTAACCTGGGCACCAACTTGGGGCAGAGTCTGATGGCTTCATGACTAGCACTCTAGTCTGATTGAATTTGGGCTGACAAAACAAATAAAACTTTTTTTTTCCTTCCTAAATGAAATAACTGAAAGTTCTTCGGAAGTGTGTTTTTTGAATAACCATAGGTGATGGATGCACTAGCATATGCGGATTAATTACCTCAAGTGTTACAATAAAATCAGAACCAAAGGCAGGAATGCATAGGCGTGTAAATCCCAGCCAGGAGAAGTGATTGAGGTTCATACCACAGAAAGTTTATCTTTAGGGAGGAGGAGGCCTGCCAGGGTCCCTCACTCATTAGTGCGAATTTTATATAACCCTCTGCTATGTTAAAATGTTCAAAATGAGTTTAAATCACTAATGAATCGGGATAATAAATAAACATCTTGCCCCACTACTTGGATTGCCCTGTTTCTCTATAACCTTGATCCTGACCCCAGGAACCAAAATAAGTTAAAAGAGGCTCCTGCCCTGAAGCAAATGAATTTATATCCAGTCCTCATACATCACTTACTCAGGACAGCAAAAAGTATATTTCTATGAAGGGAATCAGGGTGATGGCTGGAAGGGGGTGCTCCTGTTTGAGATAGTTTTTAAAAATAAGTGCAACATGGTTCTGTAATTGTGGCATCTTTGAAAATAGTTGCACCGGAAATCTACCAGTCGTCGGTACCCTGATTTTGATGGGATCATTCCTCCCATGCTCTAATCTATTCTCTGTGTTGTCCCAGGAGACAGGGCAACTGATTCAGACATTTGGAGTCTTGTTTTTGTTTTTGTTTTATTTTGTTTTAATGGATGAGCACTCTAGTTTTCTTTCTAATGAAGGTTGTTGCTTCAGCCACAAAACATTTCACTGTTTCAATTTCAAAATAAAAGGCAATTTATATTAAAAATAATACTGTCTCGGTTCAGTTTGAAATAACATAAAGGAAGAGAAGATAGTAATGAAATTGTCATAATGGACTGACACTAATCTATGAACCTAATAAGAAATGTGTGGTAGAATGAAGAATGAGGAATTATGATCAGATCTAGTTGCTTGGGAGACTGTGTTTAGGGGAAATGAGACTTATGCTCGGAAAGAAAAACTCATTTGTTCATTCATTCACTGCAATCTTCTTGTGCATCGGTTAATAAATATACTCTAAGTGTCTAACATGAATAAGATGCCTTATTAATTTTTACAAGGCCAAATTTACACACTGAGATGCCCAGAGGACTAGAGTTAACAGGTTAGTGAAGTTGGCCAAGTATCATGGAACAGAGAATGGGGGGACTTGGTTAGGTGGAAAGTACATGCCCATTTAAATAGGCAGCCACCACTCAGCTCCTGTCAAGTCCAATATTTTCCAGGTCTTCTGGCTTTTCAAAAGAATATAGATGTTCAGGTTTATTGTACATGTAAAATTTCCTGATTTCAAAACAGTATGTCATTGCATTCAACATCATTGCTGTGATTCTAGCCAGGGAAATTAGTCAAGGATAGGAAAAAAAGGCAGTCAGATGGGAAAGAAAGAAGCAAAACTGTACCTATTTGTAAATGACATAATCTTCTATACAGCATATCCTAAGGAGTCCATTGGAAAAAAACCATTAGGAATAATAAATGAGTTTCTAGAAAAGTTACAGAATGCCAGCTTAATACACAAAAATCAATTATATGTCTATATGTTTTTAATGAACAATCTAAAAATAAAGTTAAAAGAGTTTTATTTAAATACCACCATAATGAATAAAATATATAGGCATAAGTTTTTTAGAAGTTTATTATTTGTAAATGAAAACTAAAAAACAAAAATCACTGAAAAAATTAAAGAACTTTTAAATAATGAAAAGATACCACTCACCCTGGGCTCTGGAATAGGGAGACAGTACAAACTAGAGTCAGATGAAGAGAATCTGGGGTTTGTTGTTCTGGAGAGAGAGCTGAAGGGAGAGCCTCCAGGATCTGTATGTCAAATCATTTGCCCATACGACAGGCACCATCTCTGTTGGGTGGAATACTCCCCTTCATGTGGCAACAGCCTGGGGAAAGCAGTAGCTTCACCCTCTGGACTCCTTCTCACTGCCCACCCCAAGCATAGCTTTTGCCCTGCTGAGGAGTCAGCTGCCTACAAGGAGGCTCCCATAGGACTGTTAGCTGATTTCTCAACAGAAGCATTCAGACCACAAGAAATTGGCATGCAATATTCAAAGTGATGAAAAACAAAGGCCTACAACAAAAAATTCTTTACCCAACAAGGCTATCATTAAAATTTGAAGAAGAGATAAAAATCTTCCCAATATGAGAAAAAGCTAAAGGAGTTCATAACATCAAACTAGTATTACAAGAAATGTTAAAGGGTCTTCTTTAAGAAGAAGAAACAGAGAACATAGTTATAAAGCATAAAATAGAAATAATGTAGCTATCAATAATCACTTTAAATGTAAATGGCTTAAATGGTCCAATCAAAAGACATAGGTAGCCAAATGGACAAGAAAACACCCACATACATGTTGTCTACGAGAGATCCACTTCAGAAGAAAAGATACACACAGACTAAAAGTAAAGTGATGAGAAAAGATAATTCATGTAAAAGGAAAGTAAAAATACAGGCTGGGGTAGCAATATTTGTATCTGAAAAATAGACTTTAAAACAAAGGCAAACAATTTAAAACAAATTAAGAGACAAAGAAGAACACTAAATAGTGAAAAGAGAGCAATCCAACAAGAGAATATAACACTTGTAAACATTTATACACCCAATTTAAGAAGAAAATATTGAAATAACACCAAGCATCTTCTATGACCATCATGATATAAAACTAGAAATCAATCACAAGAAAAAAGTCTGAAAAACACACAAAGACATAAAAACTAAATAACATGTTGCCAAACAATGAATAGTTTAACAATTACATCAAGGAAGAGATCAAAAGATACCTTGAAAGAGATGAAAATAAGAACATAACTACCCCAAATCTATGGGACACAGTGAAAGCAGTCCTAAGAAGGAAATTCATAGAATTACAGGCCTACCTGAGGAAACAAGAAAAACCTCAAATAAAAAATTTAACTTAACACTTAAAGGAACTTGAAAAAGAACAATAATCAAAACCCAAAAGAGTAGAAGGAAGAAATAATAAAGATCACAGGTGAAATAAACAAAATAAAGTCTAAAAAATCCAAAATATCACTGAAATCAACAGCAGGATCTTTGAAAAGATAAATGAAATTGACATACATTTAGCCAGACTCACCAAGAAAAAAGAGAGAAGACCACAATAAATAAAATCAGGAATGAAAGAGGAGAGTAAAAACTAACACCAAAGAAATGCAAAAGTTTGTAAGAAAATATCACTAACAACATATGCCAACAAATTGGAAAATCTGGACGAAATGGATAAATTTCTATAAACATATAATATTTTAATTCTAAATCAGGAAGAAATAGAAGATCTGAATAGACAGATTAGAATTAGTGAAATTGAAGCAGTAATCAAAAACTCCCAGCAAGCAGATGTCCTGGACTGGATTGCTGCACAAGTGAATTTTAAAATCAGTCAAGGAGAACTAACACCTATCCTTCTCTATTCCAAAAAATTCAAGAGGAGGAAAGACTTGCAAGCTTATTTCAAGAGGCAACATTAGCCTAATTCTAAACCCAGATAGAGACACTACAAAGAAAGAAAATGATAGGCCAATATCCCTGGTTAGTATAGATGCTAAAATCCTCAATGAAATATTAGCAAACTAGATACAACAATACATTAAAGAAACCATCCACCATGATAAGTGGGATTTATTTGGGGATGCCAAGTTGGTACAATATCTGCAAATCAAAAATGTGATGCACAACACAACAAAATGAAGGATAAAAATTACATTATCATATGTATAGTTGTAGTGAAACCATGATAAAATCTAGCATCCATTTATGATAAAAACTCTGTGCAAAATGGGGATAGAAAAAACATACCTCAATGTAATATAGACCTTATGTGACAAACCAACAGCCAACATTATACTCAATGGTCAAAACTACAAATATTTCCCTTATGATTAGTAACAAGTGAGGGATTCTGCTTTCACCACTCTTATTCAACATAGTATTGGAAGTCCTATCTACAGCAATCAGACAAGAAGAAGAAATAAGAGGTATCCAAGGAGAAAAGGAAATATAAAACTGTCATTATTTGCAGATGACATGATATTGTATATAGAGAACCCTAAAGATTCTGCCAGAAAACTACTAGAACTGACAAACAAATTCAGCAAATTAGCAGGACACAAAACAAATACCCAGAAATCAGATGCATTTTTACACATGAGTAATGAACTATCAGAAAGGGAAGCTAAGAAAACAATCCTATTCATAATTGCTTCAAAAAGAATAAAATACATAGGAATAAATTTAATCAAATGTGTAAAAGACCTGTACTAGAAAAGCTGTAAGACAATGAAGAAAGAAACTGAAGAAGATAAGAATAAATGGAAGCATATCCCATGTTCATGGATAGGAAGACGTAACATTGTTAAAATGTCAATGCAATTCCTATGAAGATACCAATGGCATATTTCACAGAGCTACAGAAACATTCCAAAAATTTGTATGGAACCATAAAAGATCCCAAACAGCTACAGAAATATTGAGAAGGAAGAAAAGAGTTGGAGGAACTATGCTACCTGATATCAAGCTGTAGTACAAGGCCAGAGTAATCAAATAGCAGGGTACTGGCATAAAAATAGATGTATAGAACAGAATAGAGAACCTAGAAGTAAAACCAAACTTTTCTGGTCAATTAATATTTGACAAAGGAGGCAAAGACATACAATGGAGTAAAGATAGACTATTCAATAAATGGTGTTGGGAAAACTGTAGAGACGTGCAAAAAAAAATGAAACCAGACAACCTTCTAATACCATACACAAGAGTAAACTCAAAATGGATTAAAGACTTAAAAGTTAGACTCAAAATCATAAAAGTCCTTGAAGAAAACATAGGCAGTAAAATCTCAGATATTTCTTGTAGCAATATATTTTTTTTGATATATCTACTCAAGTAAGGGAAACAAAAGCAAAAAAAAAAATATATATGGGACCACATCAAACCAAAAGCTTTTGCACAGCAAAGGAAACCATCAACAAAATGGAAAGACAACCCACTGAATGGGAAAACATGTTCACCAATGATACATCTGATAAGGGTTTAATATCCAAATTTTATAAAGAACTTATAAAACTCAACACCAAAATAAACCCCTAGTCCAATTAAAAGTGGGCAAAGGACTTGAATAGACACTTCTCCCAAGAGGGCGTACAGATGGCCAATAGATATATGAAAAGATGCTCAATGTCACTAATCATCAGAGAAATGCAAATTAAAACTACACTGACATATAATTTCGTGCCTATCATAATGGCTCTCATTAATAAATCAACAAATAATGAGTGTTGGTGAGATGTGGAGAAAAGGGAATCCTTGTGCACTGTTGGTGGGCATGCAGATTGGTGCAGTCATTATGAAAAGCAGTACTGAGTTACTTCAAAAAATTAAAAATGGAAGTGTCTTATGACCCACCAATTCCACTTCTGGGAATATATATGAAGAAACCCAAAACACTAATCTTAAAGAATATATGCACTCCTGTGTTCATTTAGTGTTATTTATAATACCCAAGACTTGGAAGCAGCCCAAGTGTCCATCAATAGATGAGTAGATAAAAAGGTGTACAGTAGTACATTTACACAACAGAATACCACTCAGCATAAAAAAGAAGGCAATCTTACCCTTTGTGACAGCATGGATGGACCTGGAAAGAATTATGTTAAGTGAAATAAGCCAGTCAGAGAAAGACAAGGACCATGTGATTTCACTCATATGTAGAATCTAATGAACAAACTGAACAAACAAGCAAAATAGAGACAGACTCATAATTAAAGAACAGACTGATAGCTGTTAGAGGGGAGGGATTTGTGGGGCTGGGTGAAAAAGGTGAGGGATGAAGAAAAAAAAAAAGACAGACAACAGCACGGTGATTACCAGTGAAGAAGAAAGATGGGGAGAGGTAGGAGAGGGTAAAGGGAGGATAAATGGTGATGAAAACAGACTTGACTTGGTGTGGTGGACACACAATACAATATACAGGTTATTTATTATAGGATTGGACACCTAAAACCTATAAATTTTATTAACCAATGTTACCCCAATAAATGCAGTAAAAAACACAAACAAAAACAAGTACAAGGGAAACACACACATACCATGCCAACTACACAAAAGGTATTTGAACATTGAATTTACCATGGAAGGTCCTTATTTGTGACTCTTTTTGGAGCCTGAAAAAACACAAAAACAAGTATTCTTCCCATTGAATATTTTTCACATTATTTGAGAAAACAGACAAATGATTATAATAATTATAGAAAACAGAGAATTCTGAGATTAGCTCTGGTCATATTGTTGAGGGAAGGTGTCATGAAGGTAGTGACCTTGCAAGTATTCTGTTTTTGCTTTTTTTTAAAGACAGGAGATTTGTATATACATAAAACACCAAAAAAATCTTGTTGAACTGTGTTGATATGATTTTAAAGAGGTGCCCTAATATGTAATTTTTTTTTGCCAAAATCAATAATGGGGGTAATAAAATCAATAATTTTCCAAGGGCAATATCAAATGCAAATATCACCATGACAGAACTTGTGAAATATAAAAATAGATCTGAAATTTTTACTTAAAATTTGTTAAATACTATAATTATTAAAATTTTGGGGAGTTAAGTTTTATTTTATTTTATTTATTTTTTAAAAGATTTTATTTGTTTATTTTTTTAGAGAGAGGAAGGGAGGGAGGAAGAGAGGAAGAGAAACATCTATGTGTGGTTGCCTCTCATGCACCCACACTGGGGACCTGGCCCACAACACAGGCATGTGCCCTAGACGGGGAATCAAACCAGGGACCCTTTGATTCACAGATCATTTTGGTCCAATCCACTGAGCCACACCCACCAAAGTTATTTTTTAAGTATATTTTATTGATCATGCTTTTATAGTTTGTCCCAATTTTTTTTCCTTTGCCCCCCTCTGCCCTGTATCCCCCTTCCCTCTAGCCTCCCCTGCCCACTTCATGTGCATGGGTCCTGCATGAAAGTTCTTTGGCTTCTGGGAATCAAATTTTGAAAATCAGATATGTGGGCCCAGAATGGTAGTTTCTCCAATCTCTTAGTTGTAGGATGGCTCATTGAGTCACTATGGCCATGTGTATGAGGTATTAAATGCAATGCTTGCTTTCAACTGACACATTTAGTAATATCTATAATCTTTCTGTATCCAGCAGAATAAAATTCAGGAAAATCTTTGTCAATTACATTTTATAAAATGAACTTAAGGCAAATTCTTAAAAAGCTTTATCTTCAATATATGCATAGAAATAATTTAAATTAGTTTTTGTTTAACTTTTAAATAAACTTTTAAAAATATTTCATTGATTTTGCTATTACATTTGTCCTGATATTTTCCCCTTTGTGCCCCCTTCACTGAGAACCCCCAACTGCCTCAGGCAATACTCCCACCATTGTTCATGTCCATGAGTCATGCATATAAATTCTTTAGTTGTACCATTTTCCATACTGTCCTTTACATCCCCATGGCTATTCTGTAACTGCCTGTCTGTACTTCTCAATCCCCTCACCTCTTCAACCATTCTCCCACACTGCCCTCCCATCTGGCTACATCAAAATACTCTCCATATCCATGATTCTGTCTCTGTTCTTGTTTGCTTAGTTAGTGTTTTAGATTTAATTGTTGATAGATTTGTATTTTTTGCCATTTTATTTTTCAGAGTTTTGATCTTCTTCTTGAATAAATTCCTTTATTATTTTACATAATAATGGTTTGGCAATGATGAACTCCTTTAGTTTTTTCTTGTCTGGTAAACTCTTTATTTGCCCACTACATCTAAATGATAGCTTTGCTGTGTAGAGCAATCTTAGCCGTAGTGGTTCACTTTTCATGACTTGAATTATTTCTTGCCAATTCTAGCCTGCAAAGTTTCTTTTGAGAAATTAGTTGACAGTCTTATGGGAACTCCCCTGTAGGTAACTAGCTTCTTTTCTCTTGCTGCTTTTAAGATTCTCTCTTTATCTTTAAACTTTCGGGTTTTAATTATGGCGTGTCTTGGAGTGGGCCTCTTTGCTTCCATCTTGTTTGACTCTCTGTGCTTCCTGGACTTGCATGTCTATTTTCTTCATCAAATTAGGGAATTTTTCGTTCATTATTTTTAAAATAGATTTCCAATTTCTTGTTCTTTCTCTTCTTCTTCTAGCACCCCTATTATGTGAATGTTGGACCCCATGAAGTTGTCCCAGAGGCAGTTTATACTGACCTCTTTCTTTTGGATTCTTTTTTCTTCTTGTTGTTATGATTGGTTGTTTTTTGCTTCCTTATGTTCCAAATCATTGATTTGATTCTTGGTTTCATCCACTCTACTGTTGTTTCCATGTAAATTGTCTTTTATTTAAATTAGTGTATTCTTCATTTCTGAATTGATCTTTTTAATGCTGCTGAGGTCCTCACTAAATTCCTTGAGCATCCTTATAACCAGTGTGATGAACTCTGTATCTGATAGATTGCCTATCTCCATTTTGTTTAGCTCTTTTTCTGGAGTCTTGATCTATTATTTCACTTGGGCCATGTTTCTTTGTCTCCTCATTTTGGCAGCTTCCCTGTGTTTGTTTCTATGTATTAGGTAGAGCTGCTTTGACTCTGTGTCTTGGTAGTGTGGTCTAATGTAGTAGATGTCCTGTAGGGTCCAGTGGCATAGCCTCCCCTATCATCCAAGCTGGGTACTCGAAGTGTGCCTTTCAAGGAGGCTGAGTACACCTTCCTCTCTTGTAGTTGAGCCTTGGTTGCTGTTGGCAGATCAATGGAATTTACCCAGGCCAGTCAGTTGCAAGGACTGGCTGTGATTGAACACCAATCTCTGCCATCTGTGGAGGATCAGCTGTACAGGGTCAGAGGGCAGGGGCAGTTGTGGTGGTGCAGGGGCAGGGGGCAGCTGTGGTGGTGTTCTGACATGGTCTGCAGCTGTCCATTGGGTGTGTTGGCCCTGGGGTTTCCCGGGTGGTACAGTCTAAGTTCAGCCCCCACCTGTGTTTGCCTGTTGCTGCCCTGACTGAGCTATAAAGCAATCTGAGGTGACAGCTACTTTTGTTGGGCTTGGAGATTCCCAGGTGAAGCAAAGTTGTGAAGCCAGGCTGGTTGCTACTGTTGCCAGGTCTGGGGCTCACTTAAGCCAACTGTTGCTTGTTTGAGAGGATTTAGGAAGTTGTGAGGCAAGAGCCAACACCAGTGATTCATATGGAAAAGCAGCTTGGGTGGGCCCATAATTACGTGGGGCAGAGTCTCTGGGATCTCCAGGGTGGGTTAAACAGTATTAGCCATGTTGATGGAGTTTCAGATGTGGCACCACTTGGCCAGCTCAGTCTGGATGGATGTGGTTTCTTTAATTTGAGTTGTCAGACTTCCTAAACAAATCTTAAAACATTTTTATTATCATTTTAAAGTTTTATCAGTGAGAATGAAATGTAATTTGGGGAATCTGTTTTTCTTTAACACTTCCCTCTTTTTATTTTTCAAGTTACATTCTTTATTTTGGATGTTTTTTCTCATTGTGCAATGTCTGTGTGGCAAAATTTACATTCTTATTTTACTTTATCCTCATAAACTGAAACTTTTTCAAGAGCATCTTCTCAAAATGTTTAAGGCTTTCTGGAATTAGGTAACCTGTTTATTTTATACGATTCTTCAAGTTTAATTGGTTTCATATTTTATTGCTTATACAATTAGTAATTCTACTAAGATTAGATAGGTTATGGTGGATGGTTCTTCACTCGACTCCAAGGTTCTACCACCTAAGGCTGAGAATCAAGCTTTTCAGAACCCCCTTTGCTCTATGGTTTTGGTTAGAGTCTCAATGAGTAATTTGTATGAGAGTGGAGAAAGGAAGTTAAGTGGAAACCATGTTCTTGAGAAGTTGCCATGTTCAGACATGATTGCTTTGGAGACCACTTTATAAACCCTTGCATTATGGTTATAGTGATAGTGGTTTCTCAAACTTCCATGCAAGCTGCAGCTTCTTCATAGTCCAGTGCCTCAGGCTAACTTCACTGGTAACCGTTCCTGATCTCTTGGCTTCATCCTGCCAGATCTTCACTCCCAAGAAACCACTACAATCATATAAGTCCTGATTCCTACATTACACTCCTTATTTCCGTAATTATCATAGTGACCCTCATTTTATGATCAAACTTAGATAGACACAGCTTTATTCTAATCCCTGTTAATAAACTCTGTATTATTATTTATCTTTTATAAGCGTGTCTTATCTCCAGATGAATGTGTTGTTCCTAAATTTATTTAATCAGTGAATTCTCTCAATATCAATTTAGCTATCAGTCCATTTTCTATTCAACTATTGGAAATTTCTTACATTTTAACCAGTTTTCCAGTTTTTATTATCTATCACTGATGATCATATCTGCAATTACTTTTGATAATAGTAATGAATTATATGCCAGCTGAGCGACAGAATTTCAACATATAAAGTATATCAGGTTTTCTTTTGTTGTTGTTCAGGTTACTTCTAGAATGCTTTTATGCATATTTGAATGTAAATTTTGAAAGCATGACAATAAATCTGAATGACAACTTATTTATAATACTGACATTGTTAAACAGATTGGATATGTTGGTAACTTATCAAACACCTGTACTTAATTATGTACAACTTCAGGAATGTCAATAGTCCTTTAGTTCTATGATGATGGTCCAAATGCCAAGGCTGAAGCTGAAATCAAAGAGAAGCTTTGGCAATATTCTGGGGAGAAGATGAATATTGTGAGGGTGCCGCGCACAGAGAAACTCAAGAAATATTCACTTTTCGACTACTTGAGGATATCAATTAAGATTTACAAAACCAGGGAAAGTTTCAAATATATATAACATACATTACCAAGTACAAAAGTTAAGAAAAATATGAGGGTTAAGTTCATTTTAGTCTTATTTAGAGAAAACTTACTTTAGTTTCCTGCTGAAGTTCATTAAAAAGGCTTTTTGGGAAACTTTTATATTGACTCAGCATTTTGTAGCAATTAGAATGCTGAAGAAGCACTTGTCATTTCATGTGGAAACCAACAGACATTTGGAAAAATAATGTTTTCTCATAATTTCAAGGTCACTCAAGATACGTAGAAAATGACATTATCAGTAAAGCACATTTTCATTTATAAAATGCCAGAAATGATTCATTCTTATTTTCAGTTTTTGAGTCATCTCTATGTAAATCATCTATAAGTATCCAGAGAAATGAATTATAACCATTTGGCAATACAAGTACTGTTTAGTGCACCCTATGATGTTGCTCTGGAACCTGAGAGAAAAAAAGATGTTTGAATTAGAAGCATATAATCATGCATATAGAAATATATAAAAAATGTACATTTTCCAAATCCCTAAGAAAAAATTCTGTTAACTTGCTTCTTTCCAGAATGTATTTAAGATAACAAGAATGGCCTTCTTTGACCTTGGTCTGCTGAAAATGGGTCTAAAATGTGACAGCTGATGTGCTCAGTAAGAGAACAGAAATCTCAGCATGATTATTTATGGAAATGTTTGTACCCAGGCATGTTGGGGACAGCAGGGTCCAACTGCCAAGGATTGTTTTCCTCAAGGACCTAAGTACTAATAAAAATTAGTGAAGACATATTAATCAAAAAGAAAAAAGTTTTTAAAGAGTTTAATTTTGAGGTTTATTGTCACTGTTCTTAGTGAACTGATAATCTTAATTGAATATATTTGGAACTGATCCAAATTCTTATTTGAAGATTGAATTGGTTTAGTGATTAAACAAAGTAACTGAGGTCACCACCCTATTCAATAAGATATTTTTTGGCATGTAATTAATTATAATCTCATTGTAAATCCTTTTGATTTAAAGATTAATGTTGATTCTTTGCTCCAATTATGCTATTCACTTGTATTTTTTAATTAAAATTAAGGCATGCAACAGATCTCCATAGAAGTTCTTCAAGATGTTACTATTCATTTAAAAAGCCTGTTTTATTCTTTAGTAAAAAAGCAATGGATTTGGCATAACTATATTGATTCAGTTATATTGTATAGGGAAGATGAATCGGAATTACATATTTAGTAATAATGCTTTTCATTCATAAACATTCATAGTTCTATTCTTTCAATGTATAAAATATGACCAGTTCCTCTAAGTATTTCTCTAAGTGTGAGTGAATCTTTATTTCATTTACTTGTCTATACTTCCTATTTATGTGTACACCCACAGACACTTAAAAGGATAAGGATAGTTGACTTCATTATTCCTCAGGCTCAGGTTAAACACTTAAGGCAAGCTCTTCCATGGTGTTAGAAACCAAATTAAATATTGAAATTAATGATTTTCAATATTTTCTTAGGCTCAAAATTGTTATTCTGTTTAGCAGCTTGCAACTTCTTATTTTTGTATAAGATTTTTTCATAAACATCAAGGGAAATAATCCTAGAATTAGAGATATAAATTAAGACTTTTTAAATATATGGGTATTATAGATTTTAATGTTTTATGTATTTGCTAAATATAGAAATCTTGTAATTTGATATTTTTGTGTATAAAAGGAAAAGTTACATGTAAGAAAACCATTCATTTGTTCTTAGGGTTAGTATACACTACCTATAATAATATCTATAATTATATATAATACATATGTGTAGTAATATTTGTGAGATTATTTAAATGTCATGCAGTCATAAGGCTAACCCCTTGAGGTGCCCCCACCAGATGGGAGAAGTGGAGCTCAGGCTGTGCTGACGGTGAGCTTTAAGACACTAGTTACTCAGGGGCCATAAAAATCACCTGTGCGCTGCTCACAGGAGTGGGCTGTTCAATTTCCAACACAGTGAATGCTAGAGACACAGTCAGCCCAAGAAACTAAGGGGGAAGAGGTGCCGAACCACTGAGTAGAAAGATGAAAAGTAAATGAGCAACTATGTGAATTTCAGAGTCAGTGGCACTAAAATTGAATTTTAGGCAAGTTCTGACCAGTAGGGCTTTGCTCCGGGAATCTGGAGGGGCTTCTAAACCTTGATCTTTTTATTCTCAGCTAAGGTCTCCCCCACCCTGGGGGTCAAAGTAAAGTGTAAGTATTTCTCTAGCCTCTATATCCAGAGTTCTTACATTGTTCTTTATTACAGGGGTCCTGGGTCAAGTATAAAGGTTTAAATTAAGTTAATAGAACATAGATTATTGCAGAGTAAATAGGATTTTGTCAGGTGACTTATGAAGGTGAATCGTAAATGTGGTATCATTTGTCAGTGAGGAAGAGAGCATAACTTCAGGACTCTGTGAACAATGTAATTGGCTATCTATTTAAACCCTGGATGTAGCCCCCTCTTCCTGAGGCCTGAGAAGTGTCCACCTGAAGGTTCGGCTCCTTGCTAACCTTTCTGTCTACCTTAGTACTCTCGGGCTTACACAGTTTCCACAAATGTTGATTACATGAAATAAACCCACATTCCTGTCACTGTGAGGGCGCCAAAATAGTTTACGTGGAATGTGACATCCTCACATCCACACCCCAGTGTCTTCTATTTGCCCTGCACAGAGAAATTTTCCAAGCTGGTGCCTGAAGTGGGAACTAGACCTAACATACTCTTCAATGTGAGAATTTAGAATTAAGCTTATAAATTTCTCCCTTTAATATGAAATATTCTGTTTCAAGGGTATATAAAGGACTAAAAAGAAATATTCCATTATGTCCATTTTACTGTAGGTTAAAATTTGCAGCTGTTATTATCCAGGCAAGGTACTCAAATCTTAGACAAGATATTAAATCCAATTATCTACTAATCTAGTGCTATATTCTCTTTCTTATATAAGGTTACCACAATGTTCATGAAGGTCTCAGTTTTAATGAGAAGTTAAGGGGAAAAGAGTATCATATTCAACAAATAGACATTTTTTTCTGGTTCCTAATATTCTAAAGTAATTTGAGGATATTTGGGATCCTGAAGGTAGCCCAGAGAAATCTGTTTTGCCAATTTTCTAGTTATTTAACTGAAGTCTAATCCTTTAACGAGAATAGAATTGCCTATTTCTATATGACACAGTCTCATGACAGTTAAAATTAAACAGAAATCACCATTGATCTCCCTCAGATGTGATCCTTCCTTCGTCGCAAAGGCAGGATGTTTTCTAACACTACCCATATAAGGAAATTCCTAAACTCATCACAAGGTATGGTTTATGTCTCTTGTTTAGTTAGACTCATGACTAATAACGAAGTAAAAGACTATACAATATGAGGTGGAGTATAAGTAGGATAATGGACCATGATCTTGGCTAATGTTAACTTATATAAACCACTGAGTAGGGACATTAATTCTAAGTTTACTTATGTCTAAATTTACTTATGGGGAATATATCATTTGATTATTTTCTACTACTAGTAGAGAAGGTCAACTAATTGTAATGATGAAACATGATTTATCAAGCTTTTTTTACTAGGTTTTTGAAAAACATTTTATCGTGGATGGACATAAAAAACCTTATTATTCCATCATCCATCCATCTACCCATGCACGATTGATATCTACATGATGTAAGACATCCCTGGAGGTCCTGCAGTGTTATGGGGTCTGTATATGATCTGGAAATATGATAGTGAATTAGATAAGTACCTGTTCTCAAGATGCTTATAGCCTATATTTAGGAAATATTCGAGTAGCAGACATTATTTGATTATCTCCCTAGCATCCAATTGTTTCCTCTTTTTTTTATAATGGTTTTCACAAACATGATGTTTGGGGGAAGCTGATGTTAAACTAACCATCACGTTTCATTCCTCTTGTTTAGTTGTGGGCATGAGACCTAAGCTGGAAAAATCAGAGTAAATGTCTGGATTTTTGCTAGGAATTCAATTAATGGTGATATCTTTCCTAACATAATCCCCTAGGATAGACAGGATTACAGGGTAGAAAAACAGATAGGACACCAGTGACATCTACCCAATGAATGAACCAGATACCATGGTGTATTTGGTCAAGATATCATGAGGTTACCCCATAAAATGGACACTACACAGTCTGCAATTGACTTCATTTACTTTTTAAAACATAAGGAGATGGAAGTCAGTGTGCCTTGTTTATTGGATTTAAAGAGATCCATTTATCTTGAAAATAACATAATCTGCTAATGGATACTTGTTAATAAAATCTGGAGCAACAGTTTGATGTAAAATCACAGATTAGAGCAGGGCAGGCATTCTTATATTTGAGTTACCAGAAAGATAGTTTCATTCATTTATTTACAAATAAAATTGTAATATATTTAAAGTATACAATGTGGTAATCTGATGTATATATATTGTGAAAGGATTTCCACAGTCAGGTTAATTAACACATTTGTCACCTAACATATTTACTTTATTTTATTTTTTTTGTGAGAGCACAAGTTTTATTCTTTTATCAAATTTTGGTTGAACAATAGATTTTTATCTATTATGTTATAAATTAGATCCTCAGATGTCATTCATTTTATAACTAAAAGCTTTTATCCTTTTATCCACCTTTCCCACTGTCCCCCCAGCCACTGACAAACCACTGTTCTGCAGTATGAGATTTGACATATAAGTGATATTATGTAGTACGTGTCTCTCTCTGTCTGACTTATTTCATTCAGCACAATGCTTTCTAGGTTCCTCCATGTTATAAAAAATTGAAGGTTTTCTTTCCTTTTTAAGGCCAAATAATATTCCATTGCAGACAAATACCACATTTTCTTTACTCAATTAATTTGTTGACAGATACTTAGATTGTTTCCTTACCTTGGCTATTGTGAATAATGCTTCAGAGAAAAAGGGAGTAAAGATATTTTTTGAGATAGGGATTTTTGTTTTCCCAGAAGTAGAATTGCTAGATCATATAGTAGTTTTTCTTTTTCTTGTTTTTTTTTTTTTTTTTTTTTTTTTTTTTTTTTTTTTTTTTTTTTTTTTTTTTTTTTTTTTTTTGAGGAAGCTCCATAGTGTTTTCCATAATGGCTGTCCCAGTTTACATTCCCACCAACAGTGCACAAGGATTCCCTTTACTCCACATTCTTGCCAGCATTTGTTATCTCTTGTCTTTTTAATGATAGACTTACTAATAGGTGTAATGTGGTATCTCATCGTACTTCTGATTGATTTGCAATTTCCCTTATGACTAGTGACGCTGAACATGTTTTTATACATCTGTTGGCCATTTGGATGTGTTCTTTAGAAAAATGTCTATTAAGATACCTTGCCCATTTATGAATTGGGTTATTTATTTTTCTGTATTGATTTATATGAGTTTCTTTTTTAAAATTATTATATTTATATCATTTTTATTACATTAATTATGGTCACATGGTGAGTTTTGTACAGTTCAGATATTAGCCCCTTTTGGTTACATGGTTTGCAAATATTTTCTCTCATTCCTTTCAGTTTGTTGATTGGTTTGAATAGTCCCACTTAATTTATCTTTGCTTTTATTGTCAAATAAAAAGAATAATATTGCTAAGACTGATATCAAGCAGATTATCACCTATATTTTCTTCTAAGAGTTTTATGGTTTCATGTCTTTTGTTCAAGTGTTAAATCTATTTTGAGTTGATTTGTGAATGGGGTAAAATAGGTGTTCAGTTTTATTATTATTATTTTTTTGCATGTAGATGTCTAGATTTCCCAACACTATGTTTTTGAGGAGAGTATTCTTTCTTTATTGTATATTCTTGGCTGTTTTGTCAGCAACTGACCTAATAAGCATGGACATTTTTCTGGGCTCCTGGTTCTCTTCTACTGACTTATGTGTCTGTTTTTATTATATACTATTTTGATTATATAGGTTTGTAACATCATACAAAATCAGGAAGTGTGATGTCTTCAGTTTTATTCTTATTTCTCAGGATTGTTTTGGCTATTAAGGAGTATCTGTGGTTCCATACAAATTTTTGGATTTTTTTTCTGTTTTTGTGAAAAATGCCATTGGAGCTTTTATTGAGATTGCATTAAATCAGTAGATCACTTTGGGTAGTATGAACCCAATATTTTAACAATATTAATTCCTATAATTCATGAACCTGGAATATCTTTCAATTTGTTTCTCTTTTCTTCCATTTCTTTCATTAATACTCTATAGTTTTCCATATACAGATCTTTCATCTTCTTGGTCAAATCTATTCCTATTTATTGTTGTAGATACTATTGTGAATGGGATTATTTCTTAATTTTTCTTTTTAACAATTAGCTGTTAGTGTATAGAAATTCGACTGATTTTTGTACATTGATTTTGCTTCTAGAGGATTACTAATTTCCTCTCCTTTCAGCTTTCTGATGCAGGCTAATTGGAAGCCCAACCTTTAGGTAGCAGCTGGGAAAGTCAAAATGTTACATATGTACTCTACTTCCTATTAGGGAGAAAGGAGAAGCTGGCTGTTTTTGCTTATTTTGTGCTGAGCCAGGGGGATTTGCTGCTCATGTGCTTTTGTGACCGAAAGCACTGCCTGTTCACCTCGTGTGGTCCCAGGGTGATTTGGAAATTCCAAGTCCTGTTAGCTCCCAGAGCTTGGTTATTTGAGAGTCCATCCTTGGGGTGGCAGCTCTAACAGTTGAGGGCTAAATGTGTGGATGAGCTTCTTCCAGGGAGAAACTTGGTTTTATCGTTGGAGTTAGTAAGGAAGAGAGAGATTGGAGTGCCCATCAGCTCTCTTCTGGGAGAATCCTCATCAGCTTCCTTGTGCAGGCTGATTAGAAGCCAGGGCCTCAGGCAACAGCTGGGAATGTATGCAGTCGAATCCCTTCCAGAGATAAACTGGGAGATGGGCTTTTTTATCTGCTTCCTCCAGGGGAGGTATCTGTAGGAAGTGCTTGCATATCTGTTTGAAAACTGTTGTTTTTGTTTGTTTAGTTAATATGTTCCTGGGGGACTCATGAACGCTGAGCCCTGTTGCCTATTAGTGCTTGGTAGTTTGAGGGCCTCTCCCTCAGGTGACAGCTGCCAAAGTTGAGGGACTAGGCATATGAACAAGCTCCTTACAAGGAGAAACTGGAGATTGGGATTTATTGCTGGAGTGAGCAGAGGGAGAGAGCAGGGAAAGTGCCCACTGCCCTGCAGGAAACAGCTGGGAGAGTATGCAGTCCAACCCCTCCAGGAAAAAAATAGGAGGTGGGTGTTTTTGCCTGTTCTCTCTATGCTTAGCTCTGAGCAAATAGCCATTGGCAGTATCCTTTAACAACTGCTTCTTTGTTTGCTATGGTCCTTTAGGACTTGTGAATACAAGTCCCATTGGATATCAGAGCTAGGTGATAGGAGGGTCAATTCCTTAGGTGGCAGCTGTAAAAGTTGGGGTGCTAAATGTGTAGACAAGCTTCTTTCTTCTAGGATGAAGCTTATGACTTGGTTTTACTGAGAAAGTGAGCCAGAAGAAGAAGGTGGGGGGAGTGACCTGCTCCTTTGGGCTCTAGGGAGGATCCCAGTCAGCTTCTAGAAGTGGGCTAATTAACAGCCAGACCCTCAGGCAGCAGCTGGTGACTATTTAACAAACCTCTTTTAGGGAAACGCCGAGAGAGGGAGTTTTGTCTGCTTCTTCTGCACTGAGCCTGGTGGGGATAGCCATGAGGAGTGCTCAGGTGTCTGTTAACTTCTTTGTTTGCTAAAGTCAGGTGGGACTTGTGAATGCAAGCTCCTTTAGCTCTAAAAGCTAGGTGATTTGGGGCCATTCCTCAGGGTACTTAAGAGTTGGGGCACTGGATGTGTGGTCCAAATCACTTGTGCCTCAGGGAGAAGCTAAAAATTGTGGATCCTGCCATGACTGTTGTGGATCAATGGTTTGGGTATTTTTCTGCAAACTAAGAGGTTGCCGGTTGGATTGCCAGTCAGGGCATGTCCCTGGGTTACAGGCTAGGACATGGTTGGTGGTGTGAGAGAGGCAACCAATTGATATTTCTCTCACACATTGATATTTCTTTCCCTCTCTTTCTCCTTCTTCCCTTTCTCCTCTTCTCTCTAAATATAAATAAATAAAAATCTTTGAAAAAATGAAAGCTGGAGGTCCTTCCAATGGAAAGGCTCTGTGGTAAGGGTGGAGCTTATGATGAGAGTATATGTTAGCCTTTCCTACCCATTTTGATGTTGGTATTTTCTCAGTGTCCTGATGTGTAGGAACGAGTAGTTCTGGGTTTCTCTGAGGAAACTGATCTATGTATATTTGTATGCATCCTTTCAAGGAGGTAAATTCTGGAGCCTCCTATGTCACTATCTTGGTGACATCTTCAGAAAGGTTGACTAAAAATTATCCTTAATCTACTTGTTTTTATTGTTATTCTGTTATAGTAAAATGAGCAGTCAGAAGGGAAATAAAGGCAGGAAGGAGGGAAGCCCTTGAAATTCTATGTATGGTCTCCACTATCTGGGAATGAAAGGCTTTGAAACTGTACTTTCATCCTAAGGCCTGAAAGGCCACAAAGGACTCATAGTCCCCAAAGGAAAAAGCCCATTAACACTTTTGGGTATTCACACCCTGCCCCCCATGAAAGCTGGCATCACCTTTATCTGTCAATCAATATGTAACTTCTTCACCCCATCCCACCAACTATGTAAGTCCTCAGAACAAAGGACTCAGGGGCTTGGTGCTTTTGAGTACCTGGCCACCTAGCCTCTGGCCACCCACGTGCTTGCCACCCTGGCCTTTGGTTGTCCTTCCCCTGCTTTGCCCTGAACCTGAGTCTCCAACACCCCCCACCCCTAACTTCAACAAGTCCTGCTCTCTTCCATGTGACATATCATCAATAAAATCTTGCTTGCGCACTGATGGATTTGCTGATTGGTAATTTTGTATGGCATTGGCAGGAAGAACCAGGTCTCTTCCAGCAACAATTGTATTATAGTTGTCACAAGTTTTCCACTTTTGCCTTCCTCCACCCCCTGCTACAGTTATCGCTCACACAGTTGTCCGTATCTATGGGTCATTCATACATGTTCTTTGACTAGTCCCTTCCCCTTCTTTCCAGTATCCTCCTTCCTCCTCCCTTCTGGCCACTGTCAGTCTGTTCCATGTTTCCATGTCTCTGGTTCTGTTTTGCTCATTAGTTTATTTTGTTTATTAGAATCTAATTGAGAGGTTTTGATAGAGGCATTGTGGTGGTTTGTGGATCCGAGGGTCTGAGACCCACTGTGGGTACTTGGCTTTGTGCAGGAAAGAATTCAAAGATGAGCCAGCAGAATTTAAAGTGAAAGAGAGTTTATTAGTGAAGCAGTGAGAAAAAGAGTGGCTACTCCACAGACAGAGCAGCTCCTCCCCAATGGGATTTACTTTTTTTATTGAGGCTAATTTAATGAAGGATACGGTATTCAATAAAGGGGAGGAATATTCAGGATCTTTCTGAGGAAAGGGGTAAAGACTTCTCAGAAGAACTCCCATGGCCATTTTCTGCCCTTATATGGGCTTTCTGTTTCTGAATAGGGCAGGTAGGGGTGGTTCATTTAGAATGCTAATGTATTACAATGAGTGTATAATGAGGCTAGGGGATACTGTAAGGTGAAATTACTCACCATATTCGACTAAGCTGGTCTTCTGCTGGTTCTAAGCCATAAATCCACTGTGGGTTGATCTTACTATGTCCTTGAAAGCCCCTATAGATGTTTTTGTTTATCTCATCACACACTCTGCTTCAGTTTAACTACATGGGAGGAAAGACAGAAGAGGGAATGGAGGCAAAAGACTCGAGCAGTATGGAATAAGAAGCTGAGAGGGTAAGTGAGCATTATAATCAGATTCAACAGTTATTTAAAATTAAAAAAACTTTAACTGCTTTTTTTAAGGCTAGGTCCCCTAATTTTATTATTTGTGATGATAACTGTTGCTTTTTAGGGTTAGAGTTACAATTATTTTCAACAAATTGTCCCTGCTGGTGGTACCTGAGATGTGGAATGTAATGTCATTCATCTTGGTGCGAACTGACACAACTTACCACATGTTTGGTAAGCTCTTCTGCAGCTGTGGGGGACAGTGCGAATAACACTGGTCCCCCTTTCTGAGATGGGCTGTATCTGGAGACCAAGATTGGACTCAAATATCTCATAGCACCTAATAAGACACATGGAGAGCATCAGTGGTGCACACTAGACCATATGGGATTGCACTCACTTAGGGAAGACATCATCCCAGAGAAGTTTATTAGTAGATTAAAACCAATCCTAATGGTAATAGGCTTTTATTATTAGTTTGTATAGAACAAAGCTAAACTCTTGCTGTTTGTGTTACAATGGCTATAGGTCCCTGGCTGCTGAAACCTCGTGTACTTATCTTTCCATCAGTTATAGAAAAACAAAAAAGAAGAAAGAAGGTTCAAATAACAAAAAAACTGATCAGAACTGGACTGAATAAAGATGGCATTAAATCTGACGTCCAGGAGACCCTGTACCTCATTATATCTTGATTATAAAATATTAGCATGCTAGCTGACACACCCACCTGCACAGTGACAGATGTGACTCAGACCATATTAGGGAGGAAAAGGGGTGGTGCTCCAATTCAGGGAAGAGACCAGTTCATTCTCTGAAAATTAATGCATATGCCTCCCCCTTATTTTATTTCCCCAATAAGAAACTCCCCAGACCTCTCTAGAAGGAGACATTGATCTGTGATGTTGACTCCTGCTTCTACATTCTCTGGTCATTGAATAAAGCTTGTGCTGCTAAATGCTCAGCTTTGGTTTTGTTTTTGACTTGGTGACACCAAATGGAAAAAAGAACCTTGAAAAGGCTGAGGGTATCTCCTGGGGACCAGGTCCCCTCAGGGGGGGTCCAGATGATCTAAATGGGTAACATTTGGTCTGTTGGCAAAGTTAAAACATATTCTAGAACAGAACTTCTTAAACTATCTTTGTGAAGTCCAGATCTTTGCTTTTTTTATGTCTATGTGTCTATTTTGTTTTGGACTGATACTTCTGTAAAATATAGTACAAATTAAATATAAGTCACGACACCATAAAAGTCCTAGAGGAAAACGTTGGCAGGAAAATCTTAGATATTCCATGCAGCAACATCATCACTGATACGTCCCCTAAAGCAAGGGACTTAAAAGAAAGAATAAACAAATGGGACCTCATCAAATTAAAAACCTTCTGTATGGCTAAAGAAAACAACATTAAAATGAAAAGAGCACTAAGTATATGGGAAAACATATTTGTCAATGATACCTCAGACAAGGGTATATATCTCCAAAATATATAAAGAGCTCACATAACTCCACTCCAGGAAGACAAACAACACAATTAATAGACTTGAATAGACAATTCTCCAAGGAGGACGTATGGAGGACTCTGAGACATATGAAAAGATGCTCAGCATCACTAGCCATCAGAGAGATGAAAATTAAAACCACTATGAGATACCACTTCACACCAGTCATAACGGCCATCATAAATCAACAAACAAGTGTTGGAGAGGTTGTGGAGAAAAGGGAACCCTAGAGCACTGTTGGTGGGAATGCAGACTGGTGCAGCCACTGTGCAAAACAGTATGGAATGTCCCCAAAAAACTAAAAATAGGACTGTCTTTTGAACCAGCAATTCTACTTCTGGGATTATACTCTAAGAGCCCTGAAACACCAATCCAAAAGAACCTATGCACCCCAATATCCATAGCAGCACAATTTACAATAGCCAAGTGCTAGAAGCAACCTAAGTGCCCATCAGTAAATGAATGGATCAAAAAACTATGGTACATTTACACAATAGAATACTATGCAGCAGAAAGACAGAGGGAGCTTATACCCTTTGCAACAGCATGGATGGACCTGGAGAGCATTATACTAAGTGAAATAAGTCAGGCAGTGAAAGACAAATACATGTGATCTCACCTTTAAGTGGAACCTAATAAACAAAACAAACAAGTGAGCAAAATATAACCAGAGATATTGAAATTAAGAACAAGCTGACAGTAACCAGAGGGGAGGTGGGAGGGGACAATGGGGAGAAGGGTTTGCAGAAACAACTATAAAGAACACATGGACAAAACCAAGGTGGGGTGGAATCATGGGAAGGGGATTGGGATGTCTGGGGTGAGGGGGAAGTGGTGGGGGAAAATGCAAACAACTGTAATCGAACAACAATAAAGTAATGTTTTTTATTTATTTTATTGTTCAATTACAGTTGCCATAATAATTTTTTAAAAATGCCAGAAAAAAAAAGAAAATTTAAAAACAACCCCCTACTTTTAAAATTATATGCAACAGGCATAAAATACTTTATCACCTTGCTATAAAAGTTTCTAAATATCAAGTATATGTGTGTATATGTATCTATACACACACAAATATATGTCATATATATATAATTCTCAAGTGTAAATTAAATGTTTTTTTTATTAACAAGATGAAGTGATTCTATGTGGATGGTACTAGTATGAGAGAACCTCAAATAATTTTTTAAAAAATATTTCAGCTCTGAGGCTATATTACTTGTTAAGGAAATTGGTATAGTACATGGAGAAAATTCATTTAAGACATTTTTTTTGGCAATACCCAGGTGAAGAATATCTCTTTGTTTAAGGAGGTCATAGAGAGCCTGTGACTGCCTGTTGATCCACAAGCTGGACCTGAGTAATCAAACATTGCCTACCCCCTTCTCTGTCCTTTGGAATGTGTGCTCTTCACACCATCACACAATAGGAGTTATTTTCAAGGACAAAGCCTTGAAGAAAGTATTGTGTTGCTGAGTCCGTATGGTCTTTACAATGACTGAACCCAGCAAAGACCTCTATATAAACTTTTTGTGCTAATCCTTTCTGGTCTGAAATGTTTTTGTTGAGAAACTAAATGGCATTCCAATTAGAGCTCCCTTGCAGGTAACTAACTGCTTTTCTTTTGTAGCTTTTCAGATTCTCTCCCCATCTTAAAGCTTTGCCATTTTAGTTATATTGTGTCTTGGTGGGAGCCTCTTAGGATTCATCTTGTTTGAGATTCTCTACACTTCCTGGACCTGTGTGTCTTTATCCTTCACTGGGTTAGGGAGGATTTCAGTCATTATTTCCTCAAGTAGGTTTTCCGTCCCTTGGTCACTCTTCTCCTTCTGATATCCTTATGATGCAGATGTTATTATGCTTCAAGTTGTCCCAAAAGGTCTCTTAAACTCTCCTCATTTTTTAAATGTATTTTTTCTTTTTGCTGCTCTGCTTGGGTATTTTTTCCTACCTTGTATTCTAAATCACTGATTTGATCCTCTGCTTCATCTAACCTGTTTATTCTTACCAGTGTATTATGCATTTCAGATATTCTTTTTTTTCTGATTGGTCTTTCTTATGGTTTCTATGTCTTTTTACATTCTGTTGAGCATCCTATGATCACTATTTTAAACTATGTTTGATAAATTGCTTGCCTTCATTTCATTTAGCTCTTCTTCTCTAGAATCCTCTTGTTCTTTCATTTGGGGACTGTTTCTCTGCCTTCAAACTTTTGCTGTCTGTTTGTGTTTATTTCTATGTGTTATGTAGATCTGCAAAGACTTTGCTTCATGTCTATGTCAGACACTACCTGTGGTGCCTGGGGCAACCTGCTTGGAGCTCTCAGCAATCTATTGCTTGTGGCTCCCTCTGCTGGGCCTCCTGGGTATGCAGAATGAAATAAACCACACTAAGGCAGACTTACACTAGAAACACACACACACACACACACACACACACACACACCCCTGAAATAAGGTCCTTATCACATTATTATTATATTCTTATTATTATAGTATATAAGTATACTACATGGCTTATTCTTATTGCTATAAGTATAGTATATGGCTTATTCTTATAGTATATAGCTGTTTTCTCCACTACAGAATTCCACAAATTGCAGTTTTGCTCTTCATGGAAAGCCCAGTTGTGTGCCCCAAGATATCTGTGAATTTGAAATCACTTCTGGCTCTAATTTCATGGCAATAGTGAATTTGATGAGTGATCACCTTGCCCTTTCATACATGATCTCCCAAATTATAATGGGCAAAGAGCTGTGCCTCTGTATCTCCTCTGTTTCGTATAGTGTCTGGCACAGAGCAGCGGTTCAATTTGTGTTGCCTGGATGATAATCACTGGGGTCAAGTGCTTAGTCTATGGAGCCTATCCTTACTCATCCGGTCATAGTTATGTGGTTCTTCCATTACTTGAACCCCCAAAACAGATTTAGAATAGGCTTTTAAGTATAATAGTATAAGCACATCACCAAGAAAATTTTAAGTATAGTTACAATATTGGTGCTTTAAATAATTCATACTTATTAAGAATAAGTGTTAATACTATGCCCTCAACATTGACACTTTTAAAAGAATTGGTACCGTCTCTTATCTTCCTAGTGTGCTATTCATTTTGCAACACACTTAGAATTGTTCCATCTGTATTAAGTTTAACTTCAAAAATATTTGGGATCTGTTCTGTATCCAACTCCAAGAGAAAACTGCTCTGGCCTTCTGCTATTATCTATTATTATTATGTTTTCTGCAATGCATTATACCATGTGTAACTAATATTTTAAAATTACAGAGAAGCATCTGCTTCTGTTTTAATGTCTTGATAAAAGTGTTGTAAATATTGTAGATGTATAAGATTCCTTTCCTTGAAGAATCTGTTTTATTTCACCTGGAATCTATCTTAATTCTTAAATCCTTCACCCAGATGCTACATCTAGTAGATGAAGTTCATAGCTTTTAATCAACTTCTTTGTTACTTAGTAATGGAAAATATGCAGCTTTACATTTTCAAGAAGTGGTGTTAAAAGTCCAAGATAATCAAAGAGCCAGTAATATAACATGTATTCTTGTACCATACAATTAACCTTTGGAACATAGTTTTTATATTCATTTAATTACTCAAGGCATGAAAATTATACTTTCAAGGCATAAACAACTGGTCAGGGCCAGCAGAGAGTGCTGATCACATAGCCAGTGACTTTATTCAGAGAGTCCTGTATTTTGGAGAGCCACCCTCCATGTGATTGCCTCCTGATGCCCCTTTGACTCAGTGATGATCCTTCAAAACAAGCTTATGGGGACAGCTGGGGGGTTGCCCTTTCTCCATTAAGATATACATCCCAGTGGGAAGAGAGGGCAGTTAAGGATGTAGCAATGAAACCCAGTTGGGGTTTGAAACTCAGTTTGTTGCTTTTAGGTTGGGGGTGAAGGAGCAGAGGTTAATTTACTGTGTTTTTCTGGGAAAACCTTCAATTCACAGAATGTTCAAGCTTAAAGAGCACCTACATATCACCTAGTTAAATAACCTTCATTTTGTGGGGGAAAAAATGAGAGTTTCATAAGTGTTAATCATGTAACTCTAAGGAAAAATAACGTTATTCTGGGTGTTATGAGCTACGTAAGATTAACAGAAACTGCCATTTCACTCTTTGTTAAAAAGACTGTTGGGGTACCCAAGATTTTTATAAATTATCAAATTTATCTTTAGCCCCACCTTTCTGCCCATACTTACTTTGATAAGAGATCACCCTGCTCTCTCACATGTGTGTTCCTAAATCACACAAGAATTAGTCATTTTTCTTAATTTTTCCACAAAATATAGTTTCTCTAACCTCCTGTCATTCAGTTCAGCCTTGTTGTTTCCATTACCCAAAAATTCTTTTTTTCTAAGATCCAATACAAATATTTTACTTTTATCATCAATTAAAAACCATTACATGTGAACAGCAAGTAGAGATATGGCAGATTTGGGTGCAATACCCTGAGTTCTCAATTAGCCTTGAACATTTTAATTTCTGGAATTTGATAAACTTGAAAATCTGGAAAAAAATTCTGAAGTAGTGTTTGGAGGCTCAGTTTGGCTCAATTTTCTTTATTTCTACTTATGTCTAAACATTATAATTTGATTTTCATGTGGAGAACTTTATTTCTTCTTATACTTGCCTTCCACCTTAAATGGCTTACTAATTTTCTTATTTCAATAGACAGTCCCTTTGTACAATAGAAGGTGCCAGATGTCAACTATGTATAATGTTAAATTAATAAAAGCCAATAAGTACTATGACTACAAATAGAAAATAAATTTATTTTAGTAAAATTTTATTGTTGAGTAAAATTATACATAATGTTAGAGCTATTTCTTTCCATCTGAGAGACTGTTTTTTGTTTTGTTTTTTGTTACACACTGACTGTTTGCTTTTCTCTTTATCTGTGGTATTTGTCTGGTAAAACCAAAATTTTTGTTCAGTATGACTCTCTGGCTCTCTATACATGCCCCTAAACAACTGAATGTGGCTGGAAGAAAGTAACCAACCATGCTGAGTGATTTTTCATTAATTCAGGACTCCATGGACCCTTGGCAGTTGGTCTTCATTTCCTACTCATTGACTCTCCCACTCTCTGAGATGGCTATTTCATAGTTTTTTCTTCATCCTCAAACATCCATTACTTTCTTCTCTTAGCTGATGAGTCTGCTTCCTATTACTTCACTGGAAATACAGAAGCAACCAAACATCTAACCCTTGTGCACCTGTACCCACAAACCCTGCCAACCCTCTTGTTAATATGGATGTTTGCAGCTAAGGCTAGCCTTTCACTTATGCACTGTTGTGTTCCCAGTGCGTAGAGTTGAGCTCAGTGCCTGATGGGTTTGTAATAAATACTTATACATGAATAAATGCCACACTTTCTTCATTGAGGTAGATTCAAGGGCTGTCCAATGAGTAAAAGCTGACCTTTATTGAAGTGTTGCTTCTGTAATCTTTTTCATTGCACTGAGACTTTCCTGCTTCTTCTCTGGGTTCAGATGGGATGTGGTGCTGTATAACTGAATTCTCTTTGGTGGCAACAGAAGTTCCAAGGGCTGTACTAGGGGATGAGGATAGAACAGGTAGCATGACAATATCTCTGTTGTCAAAAAGTTTGCACTCTAGTGAAAAGAAACATCATTCTACTTCAAAATTAGTTAACAAGCTTTAAGATATTTTGAGACTTCCCTAAGTTTGTTAATTAATTACAATATCAAATTAATCCAGAATAGATGAGTATTTTCTTTCTCTTCTTGTCTATGAGCTTACTTATTTGGTTTCATGAATATTGTTTTTCTGTAATGCCTTTATTGCTTTTCTTTCTACCTCAAATCCAACCACTGCAGCTACTTTCCCACTGTATTTTACCCCATAATATGTAATCAAGTTGCCTGTTTTCCTGTAATTAAAAAGGTTAAATAATTAATTTTAATCATCACTCTCTGAGGAAAAGAAGTAGGAATAAAATTACAGATAAGTTTTTTTTTAACCAGACATGTTTAATGTTTCTTTTAAGTGAATTTCAAGATTTATGGAAGAGACCATCCTACTCATCTCCAGGTTTTACAGCAGAATGGTAAAATATCTTGTTCAGTAGATAATTTTCTTCAATAGTTTTAAAATAGAAGAATCTTTGTTTATTTTTCTTTTGGTTTTATGTTTATAAATTTGTACCCTTATATATTATTTTTCATATATATTATGTGGCTCTTTTCTGCAAAATTTAAGCTCAAGTTTTTTTTTCTATGTTTTAAAGGCCATTACTTGTGTTTAATTTTTTTAAGTTTTGTTTATTGTTATTATATACAGTTGTCCTAATTGCCTCCTTTTGCCCTCCGCCACCCAGCCCACCCCAAGCTCCCACAGTCAATCCCCATACCTTAGTCCATTTCCATGGGTCCTTCATACATGTTCTTCGACTAGTCCCTTCCTCTTTTTCCACCACTATTCCCCTACCACTCCCCTCTGGTCACTGTCAGTCTGTTCTATGTTTCCATGTCTGTGGTTCTATTTTGCTTGTTAGTTTATTTTGTTAATTAGATTCCTCTTATAGGTGAGATCATATGGCATTTGTCATTCACTGACTGGCTTATTTTCCTTAGCATAATAGTCTCCATTTCAATCCACAGCGTTGCAAATGGCAGAAGTTCCTTCTTTCTTTTTGCTGTGTAGTACTCCATTGTGTAAATGTACCACAGTTTCTTGATCCATTCATTTACTGACATGCACTTCACTGTTGTAAATGATGCTGCTATGTATATAGGGGTACTTAAGTTCTTTTGAATTGGTGACTCAGGATTCTTAGGATATGTCCCAGCTATGGAATTGCTGGTCAAAAGACAGTTCCATTTTTAACTCATTGTTTTTAATTTGCATCTCTCTGATGGCTAGTGACGCTGAACATTTTTTTCATATGTCTCTGGGTCATCTGTACACCCTGGAGATCGAACCCTTCTCCAGTGTATCATTGGCAAATGTTCTCCCATACAGTCAGTTCCCTTTTCATTTTGATGATGGTATCTATAGCAGTGCAGAAAAATTTTAATTTGATGTAGTCCTTTTTGTTTATTTTTCCTTTATTTCCCTTACCCTAGAAGATAATAGAGGCAAAAATATTATTGTGTGGGATATCTGAAACTTTCCTGGCTATATTATCCTCTAGGACTTTTGTGGTGTCATGACTTGTATTTCAGTCCTTTATCCATTTTGAGTTTATTCTGGTGTATGTTGTAAGTTGATGGTCTAGTTTCTTTTTTTTCATGTACTAGTCCAATTCTTCCAGCACCATTTATTGAAGAGACAGGTTTTACTCCATTGTATGCTTGTACCCCTTTGTTGAATATTAATTGACCATACAGGCTTGGGTTTATTTCTGGGCTCCACGTTATTATTGTGGGCTCCAACATATTATTATTGCATTCCATTGATCTATGCGTCTGTTCTCATGCCAGTACCAGACTGTCTTGATTATAGTGGTCCTGTAATATAGTTTAATATCAGGCGTTGTGATCTCTCCTACTTTGTTCTTCTTTCTCAAAATTGCTGAGGCTATTCGGGGTCTTTTATAGTTCCATATAAATTTTTGGAATATTTCTTTTAGATCTGTTAAATATGCCAATGGTATTTTAATAGGAAATATGTTAAACCCATACATTGTTTTGGGTAGCATGGACAATTTAATGATGTTAATTATTCCAATCTGTGAACATGTTATATGCTTCCATTTATTTGTATCTTCCTCAGTTTCTTTCTTCAGTGGACTATAGTTTTCCAAGTACAGGTCTATTCCTCCTTGGATAAATTTATTACAAGGTACTTTATTTTTCTTGTTGCTATATTAAATGGGATTTTTTTCCTAGCTTCTCTTTCTGATATTTCATTGTTTGTGTACAAGAATGACATCATTTTCTGAATATTGACTTTGTATTCTGCTGCTTTGCTAAATTCACTTATTAAGTCAAATAATTTTTTGGTGGAGACTATCAGGTTTTCTATGTAAACTATAGTGTTATCTGCATATGACAGTTTTACTTCCTCCTTTCCAATTTGGATGCTTTTTGTTTCTTTTTCTTGTCTGATCGCTGTGGCTAGAATTTCCAGCACTATGTTGAATAAGGGTGGTGAAAGTGGTCACCCTTAAGGAAAATGCTTTTATTCTTTGCCCAGTGAGTATGATGGTGGCAGTAATTTTCTCATATATGGCCTTTATTGTGTTGAGGTATGCTCCCTCTATTCCCACTATGCTGAGTGTTTTTATCATAAATGGGTGCCAAATTTTGTTAAATGCTTATCCAGCACCTGTTGACATGATCATGTGATTTTTGTCTTTCCTTTTGTTTATGTGATGTGTTATATTTGTTGATTTGTGAATGTTATAGCATCCTTGCATCCCTGGGGTAAATGCTACTTGATAGTGGTGTTAATCATTTTAATGAATACTGGATCTGGATTGCCAACATTTTGTTGAGGATTTTAGCATATATATTCATCAGCAATATTGGCCTGCAGTTGTCTTTCTTTGTTGTGTCTTTACCTGGTTTTGGAATTAGGATAATACTGGTCTCATAAAAAGAGTTTGGGAGTCTTCCCTATTCTTGAAGTTTTTGGACTAGTTTCAGAGGGATAGTTGTTAGTTCTTAGAATGTTAGGTAAAATTCACCTGTGAAGCCATCCAGTCCAGGGCTTTTGTGATAACTGTTGATTGTTCAGGTTATCTGTTGGATGATCTGCTGAGAATCTGAACTGGGGGCAAGAGCAAGTGAACTCAACTTCCACCTAGTTGGCTGCCATCTTCAAGACCCCCCTAAGCTCAAGTTTTTATCAAATATAAGATTAACCTCATGTATTTAATCCATCTGACTTCCTTTCTTATGTACTAGTAGACCCCTCATACTTAGAGATTTGCTTGGTGCATAATGCATTTGCAATAAATAATTTCATTTCTCTGAAACTTTCCTTTGATCTTCTTTCACAGCATTCTTTTCTCACTACTTTTCTATATACATAACTATCAAAGGGCAAAATATTCTGCATATATATTTAAAACAAAATTTTATTTTGGCCCAATACAATGGTTAAGTTACCACTCCTGATTTTTTTTTTAGAGTAAAGTTTAGTTAAATGGTCTAGGAGGGGTATTATAATGTCTAGGGCACCCTGGATGTATTAAAGGGCTTATAATTATATAAGAAATACAAATTTAAACAAATAAGTATAACTACAAGACTGGACTTTGGAGACAAACTATTACTAAGTTGTGAAGAAGTAGTTCTCTAACCTGGCAGCCCAGTGGAGAGACAAAATATGTACATTAAAATTACAGATCGTCAGTATTTGACTTTGTACTAAGTTATGTGTTATTGATGCAGGTGTTGTGGGGAATAGGGACCAGAGGGTTTGTAACCCACAATGGGCTCCTGGCTTCACAAAAGAAAGAATTTAAATTTGAACCAGCATAGAGTTTAAAATGAAAGTGAGTTTCATAGTGAAGCAGTGAGACACAGAGTGGGATGCCCCACAAACAGAAAAATCCCCCCTTTGGTAGGTTTTGCTTCCTTTATTGAAGTTTATTTAATTAGGGGCTAGGCATTCATGAGGTAGAGGAATATTCAGAATTTTACAGGGGTAGGTGGGGAAGGGATAGAGATTTCTCAGAAGAGCATCCACAGCCATTGGGTGTCCATTATATGGGCTTTTCATTTCTGGTCATGGTGATGCAAAGAGTGTCATTTAGAGTGCTAATATATTACAGTGAATATATAATGATCATACAACTGCAGTGGCTTAAAACAAGAAAAATGTATTCTTTCACACTTGAGGAGGCTAGAAGTCTAAAAAGCAAGGCATGATGGAGGCCATGCTTCCTCTGAAGCCTCTAGGGAAAAATCCTTCCTTGCTTCTGCCTAGCTTCTCATGGCTCCTGGAATTCCTCAGTGTTCCTGGGCTTGTAGTTGTGTCACTTCAACATCTGCCTTCGTCTTCACATGGCCTTCTTTCCTGTGCCTCGTGAGTCCTTGCCTCTTCCTATAAGGACATTGGCCATTGGATTTAGGGTCCATATTAATCCAGTATGGCCTCATCTTAATGCATTACATTTGCAAAGACCTTAGTTCCAGTAAGATCACATTCTGAGGTGGACATGAATTTTGGGGCTGGGGCAGTATTCAATCCCCTATAAATGGTCACAGCACAAGATGTGGTGTAGGTACCATTCTCTATGAGCAAAGGGAGTAAGTGGGAGATTTGTGGTGGGGAGAAAATGTGAGTTGTACTTTAAATTGTATGAGTTTTAAATGGCATTTTTTGATATGTTTCAATGACAATATGAAACAGCTTTATTTCCTTGGAAATATCACCCATTTCTAGGTCCTATAAAGCACTTGGTTATTGCCATACAAGAAATTAAGTAGGTTCTTTGTTGAAATATATTTTCTTATTTTTCATAAGTTTATACCCTGTAGTTCTTTTCCATGCATCTTCTACATCTTTGATTTCTTCCTCACAATTAGCTATGACACAGAAAGGAAAATATTTACTGAGTGTCTGTTACATGGCCATCACTATTCTAAGTCTTTACAGTGAATCTTTACAACAATCTGATGAAAACTGCTCTATAACCTTTGATAAGTGAGGGCACAGATAATTTTTATTTCAGAGCTTCATTTTAGTGAAAATTGAATAATCTTGGTATATTTTACCTCATGTACTGCAAATTTTAGATAAAATATAACTTCTTGTGCTATGAAGACAATAATCAGATGACTAGATGCCTCTTGTACTGGATAAGTTCTCAAAAGTTCAGGAAATGGGAAGGTTTCTTTGACTTGGAAAACAAGATAAAATCAGAAAATTCTGGAGCTTGAAAACATAAGTTATAAAATCAAAGATATGTGATAGATCCAGTCTGTCAGTTCATAAATTGTGCCTGAATTTCTGTTGCAGTCATGGTAATGGGAACTTAAACTGCTGTTTCTTACACATATATGTTCAGAAAGTGGTACTGTTGGAACAGCTATTGTATGCCTCTATTTCTCAAAGTCTTATTCTAGAAGGGAGGCAAAAGAAAATAACATTGGAATAAAACTCCTGACATCCAGTTGCATAAACTTTCTGAGCCTCAGTAACCTCATGGAGATAAGGGCAATTAATATATAGGTATATTTTTAAAAATTATGTAAAATTATGTGTATTTGCCTATGACAGTATAAGTTCTAAATTTATTAACTAAAATTTGGTAATGAATAAAGAACATACATTTACTTGATTATTTATGAAGTTACACTGAATGACTTTTTTGGATACTTGCATTGTTTCAATTTCGTTGGTCAGTAGATGCATTTTAGCTTACCTTCATTCAAGTCACAAAATTAAATGTAAAATTCTTTCAATTTTCAAATGTAGACACTAGGGTAAGGGAATATGAAAGATTTGATTCATATAATTATGAAATTATTGTTAATACATGTGTAATTGTTTTTATGGATTGCTAGTTAGGCTTTTAAAATATGTAGTGCATATTAGAGTTTGATGCAATCAACTGAGTTGGCATTTCTAAAAAAAAGTATTTGAAAAGATGTCCATATTATTATTAGACTACTGGAATAATTGGTATTTTAGGTAGCTCTTTAAACTCTGATAGTGACCCAATAATTTCCTGTATCCCAAAATAAGTTATTGTCTTCTGATTCATGTATGCTTATTCATAATTTTTCAGAGTAAGATTTAGCCACTTTTGTAAATAATCTTTTTATATAAATGGACTTATCTGTTCCAATTATTACATTTATTATGTATGTTGGCATCCTTTTATGATTCAAAAATTTCTTCTGTTTAACACACACATGCACACACACAGTATGTCCAGAAAGTATCCAACCATGTAATATGAAAAATAGAGACATTTATTGAAGATACAAGAAACATTGTACATTGGACAATGACACCTCAGTCCCCTTCAAAGTAGGCATCTTGGGACCTCACACAGTTCTATCAGTGTCTCTTCCACTGTTCAAAACACTCTGGTTCATTGGTAGCAGTTTTAATCAAGTTATTAGCAACTGCAGCACGATGTTCCTTCTGCTCTGGTAGCACAAGCCATGGAATGAATTTTGTGATGACATGTTTTATGCCAATATCCTGGGTCAAAATCTAGGACACAGAAGGTTTTGTAATCTCCAGATCAGCCTTTATGAAGTTCTTGCACTGTCAATCATTGATCTTTGTTGATTACAGCCTGTACACATTGAACATTCTTAGGTGTTCTGCTTTTATCAGACCTTCCTGAACATGGATCACTTTCAATAGATTCTCAACCATCTTGGAAGCATTTGTGCCACACTTTTATTTGCAATGCACTCCTTGCAACAACCCCCAAAGTCTTCTGAATCATCCTAATAGTTTCTGCAAAAGAATATTCAAGCTTAATGCAAAATTCAATGCAGATTTGTTGCGCTACTCACTGAGTCATTTTGAATGCAATGACCACACAGTGCACATGCTCACTCAACAGCCTCTACAGCCCCCACTGACTAGTGCGGTGAAGTCATCATTGTTCACCCATGAGCATTCCAATCCACTCTCCTTGGATGACCAGATTACATTGACGTAGCACAAACTATTCCATTATATTAACAATGGCTGCATTTTTCCCAGGTAGACAACACATATATACATGCATACACACATGTAGACACATACATATGCACATGTATGTGTCTACACACATATATATGTATGTGCACACACATATATACATATACACACATATGTATATATTTTAAATAAAATAACATTATTTATGCCTTCTGTGCCTTTAAGGAAAAATGGACAATTTATAATTGGATGCCTACCCCAAGATGACATTTCCCAAGTGATTAACTTAGTTTTCAGTATCTTAGGAATCAGAAGTAAAATTCTATTAGGTGACATTTTTTTTTCTTGCATAAACCCATATAAAATCTGTGAATATATGTTAGATCAAAAAGTACAAGGAATTTACAGAGAGAAAATAGAAATCAATAGGGATAAATGTTTATTTAAACATATACTGGCTAATGGCTTTTACATTCTATCAGGGTTTTGGTTTGTATTGCCAGTTGTAAAATTATCTATTTCTACATAATAAACTCAAAGTAGACTATAAAAAGGTAATACCTAATTTATGTTTTGAAGTTTCCATAATCTTCATTTTCTTATGTTACCAAATATTATTTCAACTTGACATCTCATATATAGGAAAAAGACTGAGTAAATTGTTTTCAAAATACTGACATATGAAAGTTAGTTGCTTTATTCTAACTTTGATTTTTAAAGTATCTCAGATTATAGAAATTGTAAATTATTTATTGTTTATACTTATTGAAATTTATTTTTAAGTGACAGTTGTTAAATTACATTTTTTGCCAATATATGCTTTTCATGAACACAACTATAATCTACAAATAATTAGATTTTGGGTTGCTTAAATATTTGATCCATTTATAATAGAATTATTTATTAAAAATAAAACTATTAAGATTTGCTCTCTAAGGATGGTTTTATAAGTCATAACAATGAGGATACAAAATCACTATACTTTATTCACAGGAGGTGAAAGAGTGAGTATAGATTATTAATGCATCTTTGGATGCACAAAGGTATTGCTTGGCTGAGTTTGGGTACAGGTGCTAGTGAGAGCTAAATTCTCTGTAAGAAGGTAGAAGAATTTCTTTTTTCTTCAGAAAGGGTGGGCAAAGAGAAGAGCAGAGGAGGGAAGGGGAGAGAATAAACAATAGAGAAAAGGACTGAGTTACATGATAGGGTATCTAAAAGGCACTTAGGAATAGGATATAACATTGAGTTTTAATTTTTTTGCTTCAAAGTACAACTTCTCTTTCTCTCTAAGCTGTCATCTGTAGGGAGAAATGTCTTTTGCTTATGTGTATAAATCAAGAAGAGCTGCTGGAGGTGAAGTCATAGCTTTTTTAAAATTTAAATTAGTTCCTTCACCCACTTTAATTAATTAGAATTAAAGTATTCTCCCTTTTTAATGTCTTAAATTTTGAAATAATCACCAATCGGACAGTGTTACCAAATAAAACACTGTGATCTTATGGCATTTTCAAGCAACATAGCATCATTTTAAGGTCTCCAAGGAATGCCTGGCCATGGTAATACCGTAGATTTAAACACAGCATTCACGTAGCTGGTCATCAGCACCCTCCCTGTGGCATGTGTCCAAAGTCAGGGGGGTGTTCATAGCTCTGAATGCATATTTACTCAGTACCATAATGACAGGAAAGTATGATCCATTGGTAATTCATGCACTGCATTCATGTCACCAAGGAGTCACAGTCTGATTTATAGTATACACTATTATTATCCTGTCATATAATATAGAAGTTAGGCATCCGCTTGCATATAGAGTCTATGAAACCATTTGCATTTAAAAAGAAAAGAGAACTTCAAGTAATCTTAATGGTATTAGTGGTACTATTAGGCTACACAAACTGTTCTTTTATTTGGTTTTTAAAGTGCTAAGGAAAAATCATACAATCTCTTGAAACTGGGGCTTAGTTGTGGTGAGGTCAACATGTGTCCTTCGTATAATGTGGTCCAAGGTTCACCTCACTTGCTGCAGTGCAACAAAGTTAGAATGGAATTATCTTTCTCATGCAGAATCCAAGGATTTCTACTGCTTTTCAAAATGCAAATCTCAGGAGATTACAGTTAAAGACTATGCTATTGACCTAATTTCTCTGATGGTTTAATTTCATTCATGTTTTCATCTGAGCAATTTTATGCTTGTAATTTTAAGCTGGTGTAATGTGCCCTATATTTTAGTTCATGGCCACTTTGTTTCACACCATCCCATTATGTGACCTAGAGGGCTGTTTGAATAATTAAAACATTAGTTCTATGAATGCCTGCATATGTGTGTGCACACACATATTTAAAATTGAATAAGCAAAATGCCAGTTTTAATTTACACTATACAAATGATTGTACTATAGTTTAATTTTCTACGATTAAATAAAATAGGCCATGTCATATTATGGTTTAAGATCATTGAAAATATTTTTAGGATTTTGTGGAAAGAATGAATGTAAAGAAGTGCCTTAGAATGCAACACTTAAGTTTATCATGACATTTGGTAGCTGTACAATTGTGCAGAGGGTTTTAAACTATCTACAGTACAAATTACTAGATAATTTATTTCCAGTTCTTGTTAACCAAATGTCAATATGTATGTTAAAGCTAATGTTACTCATTTTTTTCTGAAGCTGAAGATCTTTTTTCTTTTCATTAAGGCAACAATGGAATTTTGCTAATAGTAAGATTGCATTAGTTTAGATCTCTTTATTGCTATAATTTAGTTTAGGAAAAAGATGACTAGGAATAATTATAATCTCTTAAGAGAAGCATACATTTACATTGTGATGTATTAAAGTGACATTAGCTCAATAGGAATTTGAACAAATAGTGTTATATTTGGTGTTCAATATGAGCATTCATATATATTCACAGAGGGCTCATCATGGAAAGTTCTGTGGGGAAAGTGAGGTTGATCTGCTGGTCTTCTGAGGGTCACTTCCTCCCAGAGGTTCATTTCTGACGCTTCCTCTCCTCTCAGATATGTTAGCTGGCAAATGGCATAAATGAGCCGGGCAGGTATTATTCTGAAAGAAAAGTCTATGCATTATTTTGTTAAATATATCAATGTTTGAAAATGAAGCAAAACATATTTTTGTGATTCTTGGGCTTTTTCTTGGCTCAGAATATATTCTTTTTTTGTTTTGTTTTGTTTTTTAAACCAGTGCCTAAGATTGACCTAGCAGATTAGTGAGTATATTTCTATTTCTAACCTCTTTCTTCATTATGTACTACCACTGGGAATCAGAAAAATATAATTGCTCACTTTTCCAGCCCCTCTTGTGATAAAGGGTTGCTTTGGAGCACAATTCCTAGGTTAGGCAGAGGTATTCTGGGAAAGACTTAATGCTGGTGCCTCTTCCCTGTTCTCACTTATGATACCGATAAAACGTGTGGCAGTTTGGTAACCATTTTGTGAACGTGAGGTGCTACACATGAGGGCAACACCTGCAAACTAGGAATCTAACCCCAGCAGCCACTTCCCTCCTCTGTGTGGTTCAATGTTGTCGTCACTAGCCACTGGCTACTGAGCACTTGCAATGTGGCTAGTCTGAATTGAGATATGCTGTTAGTATAAAATACACACCAGATTTCAAAGACTTAGGATGAAAAAAGAAAAAATGTGTCATTAATATTTTTAATATTGATTGCAGGTTGAAATGATATGTTGGATATATTGAGTTAAATAAAATATATTATTAAAATTAACTGTTTCCTTTTACTTTTTTTAATGTGGCTCCTACAGCCTTTGCTATTACATGTGCCATCTGATTTTTTTCTCACATTATATTTCTATTGTACAACATTGCTCTAGACATTTTCTGGTGTGCGAGAAAGATAGCTTTAACCCAATAAAAACTGAGCTGTCACTTATGGCTGAAAGCTTTCTTTACTCATATCAAATGACATTTCCAATTATTGAGTAAGAAGATCGTGGAAGTTTTTAGTTGAATCTTTCCAACACAGATACACATAGTTTAGTTCTGATTAAATCACAGTATAAGTTTACCGCTTTTTTGCTCATCTGCTTCTACCTTCTGCTTTTACTCCCTTTAAATGCATATGTATTTTTAACAGTGAGACAGACCTGGATACATAGCTATGCTCAGCTCCCTGTTATCTGTGGACACTATGCAAGATATTTAACCTTCCTGAACCTCAGTTTCCCTAGTTTTAAAATAAACAAGATAATGTCTGACTTGTAAGACTGTGTGAGGATTAAGGGATACGGTTTATATGAAATGGGTAACCCAGTGCCTATTATATAGATGTTGCTTAAAGTATAGTAGCTCTTATGATAAAAGGGTAAATCTCAATCTCTAGCAGTGGGTGGGTCAGGAGTAGGTGGAGAGAAAGAGTTGTTAAGAAAAAATTTGAGTCGTTTGTGGTGTAGAGGGGTAAAAGTCACATGAAAAAGGCTCTGTATGCAAGATGGGGTATGACCAGCAACTGGAGGCCCTGTCTGAAGTCCTTCTCTTGACCTCTGCTGTCACTGCTTCCATTTTCTCTTCCTAAGGCCACAGAAAATTGGGATCCAGCCTGAATAAAATTGGGGAATAGTGAGGCACTAGTTAGGAAAGAAATAGCAGTGTACTTGTAAGTTTATAAAAATGAGCTTGTTCAACTTAGAAAACCTGCACAATTTGATTTGTTTTTTAGTATGTTTGGTTTTCCAGAGTTTGTGATGGCAGAGTGATTAGCAAGACAGTTTTGTCATTATCTTAATTTGTTTAAAAGGAAAAGGGAAAGATAAAAGAAAACCAGAGTAGCACATTGGACTGATACTGTTATGGGAGAGAAGTGGGCCTCTGGCAGGCACTTTTGGAAGGAAAAGGGAAAACACAGAAACATAAATGCACTGTCCACTACACCACACATTCTAAATGTGGCTGGAAAAACATCCAAATGGGTAGTAGTGACACTGTTGAGGTTCATAATTTAATAAGACAGTGAGTGCAATTGCAGTCAGTATTTCAAATGTGACATTTTAAGAGGAACACAATTGGGAGAGAGAAGAGCTTAAAATGAATTAAAATTTAAACAATTCCTAATCAAATAAAAATGTTCTGGGAATAGAGCCAGAAAATATTGTTGAATTGGTTTTAAAATAAGTAGTCTATATTTAATCAGCTGGAATTATTAGCATTTTTTGAAATTATATATGTGGATATGTTGTATGGATATTTAAAATACAATGTTTAAGACTGGGTCCAAATGGCAATGGAGTAGGTAGAGGTTTACTCACCTCCTCCCAGGCCCAAACTGGAATTATAACTAAAATATAGAGCAATCATCCTGAATAAAATCAACTGAAAACTAGCTGACTAGGTTCCACAAGGGGAATCTTATAACCAAGTATTTACAGAAGAAGACACATTGAAACTGGTAAGAAGGGTGGAGACATGAAAAGGGCTGGTTCCACAACCACCTGTGGCAGCTGAGAAACAGGGGGAATATCTCAGCTGCAAAAACAGCTGAGATGTCCCCTTATGGAACCTTGCCAGGTGCCCCAGCCCAGGGGAGCAGAGCTGGGAAGAGGTACCCACATAATATTTGGCTGTAAAAATCAGTGGGGATTCTGACCGCCAGGAAGAGAGAGAGTCTGCTAGAAACTCAGTTGCCCACTTAAAGGGTTAGCACACAAAATCTCATTCACAACTTACCCTGGACTCCAGTAGAGGGAAGGCAGCGTGGGCGAGAGTTGTGTGAGGATAGACTGAGGTTGGTGGCTCTGGGGAGGGAGAAGCCAGGATCCCTGTGCTGAGTCCCTCTCCCACACCAAGGACACTATATTTCATGGGTGGAACATTCACCCCTTCACGGCATCAGCTGTGGGAATACAGTAGCCTCACACTTTGGACTCCCTGTTGCCCCACCTGGCAGAGCTCATGCCCTGCTGAAGATTCAGCTGCCAGGGCCAGGTGTAGATGTCTGGGCAGATTCAGGGGGTGTCAGTGACTGAGTTGTGTGGCTTTGGACAAAGGACATTCCCCCTACTTTCATGTGAACCTGATTGGTGGCACCACCCCCACAAGGCAGATCCAATAGCCTCATACTTCAGACTCCCTGAGGCCCACACTCCTGACTACCAGCTTCCCACTCTGCTGAGCTCAGACTCCTGGAAATATCTAGGACAGACTGAATTGTGTGGCTCTAGAATGGGACCATTTTTCTCTCACATGGCCAACCGCTGCAAAGCTTTTCCTTCACACAGCAAAATCTTGGTCTGTTTGGGCCTAAAACCCTGCCCTATGATAATGATGTGTAGGTACCCAATGGGGGACACTAAGACTTGATAGACCCTTGGACTTTTGGTGAATGACCTCAGACTTAGCAATGGCTATATTGATTTGGTGAACACCACTTGTCCTTACCTGGTGACTCACTGAGAACCTACCTCATAAAACTTGAGTACTTCCAGAGGCTCTTTCAGTGACTGAACCTAACAGGTAGCTGCTAAATGGAGGCAGGTAGTAGTGAATCTTGGCTGCCATTAGCCTTTTGCTGACCAGCCCCTGGGCTCAGTGGTGGTGGAAGCCAGCTTTGGTGCACAGCTTGGTCCTTCCCACAAACACCAAGTCTGTGCAGAGGCAGCCACAAACTGTGGATCACTTTGTAGCTCCAAACAGGTTGCCCAGGGCCAGTCATGGGAAGCATCTGACATTGATCTGCACCACACTACCTACCTAGAGGCCACAGAACAGACAACTTCAGAGCAGAATCCAATCACCTTCACAAGCCACATATCCAAAGGAATATCTTGGCAGACACCAGAGCCTCCTGAGGCAAATTCTGCTTCATGTGATCAGCACCTGTACAGCAGCTTGTAAAAGCTTGTACACTGTGGTTAATGTTGATCCTCATGGTTGCACAGCCTGAGGTTTGAACACATGCATATATGAGCCAATAGCAATCAAGATGCAATTATAACAGGAGGGTTCACATGGCCCACACAAGGAATATTCCTAGAGCACCCAGCTCAGGGGATCAAGGAGACTGAGCTACAGCATCACACAGTACACCTACTATATAAGGTCACCCTACTAGGACTGGCAGACATAGAAGATCTACCTAATACACAGAAACAAACACAAGAGACAGCCAAAACAAGGAGACAAAAACATGCCCCAAATGAAAGAACAGAAGAAATCACCAGAAAAAGAACTAAATGAAATGAAGGCAAGCAATTTACCAGTAAAGAGTTTAAAAAATGGTAATAAGCATGCTCAAAGAACATAGAGAGAACTTCAATAGCATAAAAAGGACACAGAAACCATAAAAAAAAGTCAGAAATGAAGTATACAATAGCTAAAATGAAGAATACACTAGAAGGAATAAAAAGTAGGATGTATGAGGCAGAAGATTGAATCAGCAATTAGAAAGACAAATGAGCAGAAAATAGTCAATCAGAAAAGCAAGAATAAGAAAGTATTTTTAAAAAATACGACTAGTTTAGGGGATGATTAGGACAACATGAAGCATGACAACATTCACATCATAGGGGTACCAGAAGGAAAAGAGAGAGAGCAAAAGATTGAGAAACTATTTGAGGAAATAATGACTGAAAACTTCCCTAACCTGGTGGAGGAAAAAGAAATACAAGTCTGGGAAGTGCAGAGAGTCCCAAACAAAATAAACCAAGAGAAACCCACACCAAGACACATCATAATTAAAATTACAAAGGTTGAAGGCAAAGGGAGAATCTTAAAAGCAATAAAGGGGACTCCAAAAGACTATCACTTTATTTCTCAACAGAAACATTTCAGACCAGAAGGTATTGGCATGAAATTTTCAAAGTGATGAAAAGTAAGGACCTACAACCAAGACAACTTTACACAAGACTATTATCTAAAATTGAAAGAAAATAAAGACTGTCCCAGACAAAAATGAAAAAATAAAAATGAAAAATAATGAAAAGAGTTCAGTACCACCAAAGTAGTATTACAAGAAATGTTAAAGGGTCTTTTTCAAGCAACCCAATTAAAAAATGGGCAAAGGACTTGAACAGACACTTCTCCAAGGAGGACATACAGAAGATCCAAAATCACATGAAACGATGTTCAATATCACTAGCTATCAGAGAGATGCAGATTAAAACCACAATGAGGTACCACTTCACACCAGTCAGAATGGCCATCATAAGCAAAACAACAAACAACAAGTGTTG